>JABYQR010000129.1:0-111807 GCA_022592445.1 Cytidiella melzeri | reverse complement strand
ACTACCGCTAATCTTTCCTGGTTCAGCCATTATAACCAAAAGCAATCAAGGATCAAGTCGTAGTACGGTATGTACACTTCAGAGATATGAGGTACTACAGGTGCAATTACAGGTGATGACGTCTGTTTAGAAGTTTCTTCTAGAAGATCTTGACTTCGGTATTTTCTCCGGAATCTGAGTTCTTATCTAGAGATTGACTGGATGTGTCACCAATGTAAGTTGTGCCTGTGATGATCTCTGATGGTTCCTGATCTATTACTACTTCTGGTTCGTTGTTCTGTGGTTCTGATTCTCGACGATTTGCTAAGTCTAGAAGGTATGAATTGACTAAAGCAGGTACGTCAAGATGCGGTACAGATCCTATGTAACCTCCAATGAGCTCTTTCTGATGTTCAAAAGGTTCAAGATACCGGTCCTGTGTTACCAATGCAATAATTCTATAAACTTCGTTTAAATCTGCTTCAAACGAATATCTATAGCGGTTAGGGCACGGTTGTGTTTCACAGGGTCTTGCAACACTGTCGACGTCACAAAAGTTCTCTGAGTCAAAGAGGTGTAATTCGGAATTGTACACGCTAATGAAGCCAGAGTACAATGTTACAAACTAAGTAAAGAAAAGTCATAAAAGTTCGTCAGAATGCGCTACGTGATGGTCGTGACTCGAAGCAGAACAAGAGAGAGATAGAGAAAGTATACAAGTACACTACGGACTACGCTAATGAAAATGACCGTTTGTAAAAGTATAAAGGTACACATCGCGATATTTTATAGTATACAGTGCGCGGTATAGTTTGATTTGCAGAGAGTCCGTTCAAAGAGAAGACAATCCAGGCTCTAAAGAAGGCTCGAGCACAGCGGGCTCGATCTTTACCTCCTTCATTTTGCCTTTAAATTCTTCCTCCCTATGAAAGATGCTCATCCAGTCTTCCTTCTTCTCCATACGTCTCTGAGTCAGCCAGACCAGCTGGTGATTGCTAAGATGATCGCGACCATTGAAGACCTCCATCGCTGTGTGAAAGTCTGCAACTGAGATGAAGTAGGTGTTCCAGATGTTATCACAGTCTGGCCACTGTCCCCTTTAGCTTGAGGTAGATGCGGGTACAGGCTGTAATCTCTTTAATCCTCTGAGACTTTGCAAACTCTTCCAACTCCTCAACCATCTCTTGATAGTGTTCGCATTTGTTTCCCATGCTTACGACCATTGTTTCGACGAGTCCCTTAGAGCGTAGGACCAGCTCATTGGGCATATAGTTGGGGTGGTTGACGTGTTGCATAGCGAGGATGGAACAAACCTGCTCCGGCCTGAATACCTCCCCCTTTGGTCTATCCACGCCATAAACCATACCACACGGATAGACAGGCGAAGCCGGCCTAGTGTCGGTACGATCAACGTGGACCCAGTCGTCGAATGAGAAGGTGGGAACGACTGGTTGGGGAGCGAATACCATTGGCCATTCATCTTCAACCTGTCCCTCCTCCTGAGTAGTAGAGGACGGAACCAAAGTAGGCTCGGCAGCTGAAGCGGCCTGGACTACTGGTTCTAAAGAATCATGAGAAACTGGTGAACTGATATTTAAACCGTTCATACCATCAACGATATCCGGAATGACCGGTGTAGGCGGATTGACCATTGTAGAAGAAGTCTGTGGAGATGCAAAATTATTTAATGCTTGGGCAACCATGTCCCAAAGCGATAATCCTGCACTCACAAAAGGCAGTGGCATTGGAGTAGGATGACGATGAGGATGAGGGTGCGACGGCGACGCAGATTGGCAAGGAGGTGCAGCATTAACCCTGGAAGAAGTTTGGGTTTGATGCGCCCTGATTTCCGCACTGACGTTGTGAGGCCTTCGTCTGTATAAGTCCAATTCCGCCTCTCGATTGGCTTCATCGATAATACAATTAACCTCTCGGAGGTGCCTTTGCCTATCACTCTGCCTGAATCTGTCCCAGCCATGACGACCGAGAAGACTATACTCCATCGATTCCATGCGCCTGACTCCGTCCCTGTCAACGTAGTTGACATTGATCCTAGCATCCTGAGCATTGGTTTGATTCATACGGATAGAGATGGGAGTTGCTGAACTCCTTATCTCCATAACAATGGGGTGACCCATACGGTCAAACCGAGTGTAGTCATGAATGCGGTAGGGATCATTGGGAGAATGGGGAGCGAAGCGGGCATTGACGCAACGGGAAGTGCAGCGAGAGTTGCTCGGCATCTTCAAAAATATAATGGTCTGGAAGAAAGAATCAAAAGTATAAGATTTATGTCGTCGTATTCAATCCACAACACTTTCCTTGAGAAAGTCCTGGGGATTGCTAATGGAAAAGTCGAATGTGAGTAAAAGTTTTCCACAAGTGATTCAAGACGAGTATGACCACTTGCAACTTCGACTTCTACCAGTCGGTATGATACGACGAAAACATAATGGCGCATGTAAGAAACACCACGAAGTATTGGAGAGTCCACAATCTCCGTGATACCAAAAGTAAAAGTGGACGACATGCCTCAAGAAATTCTACAGCTACAAAAAGCGGCAATTTCTAATTCCAGGACTGACTGATGTGCGCCAACACGAAGGTCCTAGGCCTCTAAGTCACGAGCTTAGAGTGCCACTCAACACTACCCTCCTATTGTACTACTCCGCCGATCTACCACTTGTACAAGTGGGAGCTTGTTCATTCACCACCAGATTTTACACTGCGTGTTAGGCAGATTCCGCGTAATGCACGACTCGTTAAAGTCGAGAACCACCAAGGGTGGCTTAAGTATTCAGCTGGGTTGGGAGTGCATACGCAAGGGGCAAGTAGGTGAGGGAATTAGCTGTAGAAAATCAGTTGGGAATATTGTATTCGAAGCTGAGGCAGTCAACCAGTACAACTCTACTACTACTATGTGGCCAAACAAAGTAAAGTAGAGAAACTTACTTATAAGAAAGCTTGGGGGATACTGGTTGGTGGATGTCGTTGAGAGTGTGGATGTAGTTAAGCTAAAAGCCGGGGCTCATAACCTAACAAAGTGGAATATGTGTGCGAGAGGTAGAGGCTGTTAAGCTTCGAAGATGAGTCTTTTTATTCTTGCTGCTTCAGCAGCTCTGCTTATATACATGTCTGTATCTACTTATGTAAGCAACTACTATACATGTCTACTTCAGCTATTCTACTGTATTACTAAGTGCATGACTCATGCATGACTCATGCTATGAGTGCATGACTCATTGTATGACTAGGCTCAGCACTTGTACCATAGGTGTACATAATGAGTAAATGACTCATACTAGTACTTGTCCTCAGATGTATGCTTTAGGCATCCTCTGGGGTCATACGTGCTTTCCATGTCATTTCCTATGCTACTAGAACACAGGCGTACATATATGTATAGTACTACTACAACCCATATCTGTACGTCTCAGCTAATGTGATGGTTACTACTTGAGTTTCCATATACGGTTGCATAATTCCCATATCAAGACTGTGGGAACTCTGCTACCTTAAAGCGTCCTTGTAATAAGGCGTGGGAAACTACATATCATATTATATTATATTATATAGTTTTAACACTGTGGCCACCTGTGTGTATTAGCATACATGTACCAATCTGTTCAAAGTCTATGTAGTAGCACTGTCCAGTTGCAAGACAACAGAACATACCAAGCTCTAATGAAGTAGTGGTAACATATACAGTGATGCTACTTATAGTGCATACCAATTGTCATGCATACCATCTTACTATCTTCATGAGTTCATTTTACAATGTGTTAGCTATAAATGCAAGACAATCAGAGACTCAGTTGAGCAAGGACTTGAACTTGCATCACCCAAACACTGACTATAACATTAATTACCATTACATACCAATAAATTCCAATACTAACCAATACCAATACTATTAAATACATTATTATTCAATATAAATCATGTGATATTGGTATTCAATGGTAATCAGTAAATACAGCCCTGTCGGAATATTTAATGGTATTTGCTAAGCACTATCGCGGACTGAGCAAACGCACCACGGCGACCGACACGTGACTCAGCCTCTGCAAAGTTCGCCACTTTTCGACTTTCACTCGTGGCAGCAGTGCCGACGTTTCTCTGCAGGCTATGCATCCCGACGCACCTTACACGGTCCTGAAAGGCACACTCATAACATGCGAGTCCGTCTTCCACGTCGATGTATACTCAAATAACCATATTGACAACGCGACGCAGGTTTAGCCTCTTCGTTCCTCACTAGCGTGTACGGTGCATTTCATCGACAGAACGTAGGACGTCTCGCACTGGCCTCAGCCTACAGCAGCTCTATCACTGGTGCTACCTTCTTCAGTATGTCTCTGTCCTCAACCCATACTCCGTCACTGAGGTGAACTTGACAGGCTTTCGCGAGTATGTGGTCGGTCCCCTCCGAGTTCTATACGTAGATGGTTCTCAAGATTTACGGCAAAACGGAGGGGTCGAAGGAAGTACACAAAGAAATCGTCATCTATCGTGGTCAGAGATGCGAACGCACAAGCTGCTCGATTCGTCGATAAGTGGTGCGCTGACAGGTGGCTTGCTGTACTCGTTTAGACGTACGTTGCACCTCTTTTCTCTACATCTATCATGACAGAGCTGACATTTTTGTCTTCCTAAATATAGGCGGCTCAAAGGGCATCATCCCAGGTGCTACAACTGCCGGACTAGTCTGCACTTTGCTGCAGCTCATTTACAATGAGTCAACCGTGCTTCGCGTCAAATACGTGTCGCAAAAATTGGCAGAGACACGTCCTTCTCCCGTGTACACACCGGGTCCTGCGCATACATCGTCCCCAACGGCAACTGTTGCAGATGTCTCAAACCATCGCGAGCCGCCGAAAGCATTCTCCGAACGATTCTTCGACTTTTTGGGCATGCCGAAGATGTCAGACGAAGAATTCTTGGAGAAACTGAGGGTGAAACGTGACTCCTATATGCGTCGGATAGTGGAGTTAGAAGCAGAGAGAGAGAAGGAGAGGCCGAGTAAATCGCTATGACTGACGCTACGTATACTTCATGTCTCAAATCAAATTAAGATTCGTATCTTACCGTCGCTGCTCCTAATCCACTCACCATCTACTCTCTGTCCCAGTTCAGACTTCGCAAATTGCAGTGAGAGATCAAGCGCATGCGGCCTCATGCAATTGTGCTGAAGCATAACCTCTTCTGACATATCATCTACCGGCACAGCGCATGAACCAGAAGCTACAAAACCTCCTTCACAAACCCAACGTCCCCAGAGACGATGCGAGCAACTCCAGCACCCTCTCGCTCTCCGCTCTTGGCACCTCCCGCAGCCTCCTCAACCCTCCTCCCGTTTCCGATTTCCCAACGAGGACGTCGCCGTGCATGCGCAAAAACACGTTTTCAAGCGTCTGCACGCCCTCAAGGCGCGATGGATTTTCAACCGTTGGATGAGAGAGGTTAGAAACAAGCGTTGGACGTCCAGTGCGACAACAAATCGAAGCTCGACGTCGATCACGGCAGGTGAGAGCGTTTTGATGTAGCTCTAGAACGTTTTGTGTGTTGTGAGTGTCGAGTCAGTGAGCCGATGAATTCACAGAGACTATTACGACACTGACAATCGCTTTCTATGTCTTCGATTTGAAGCTTATAGTTGAACACGATCTCAGGCAATGTCCCTTTTTCTTTGGTTTCGCCCATCTGTTTTGCTTGTCTCTCATTGTCCATGTTTTCACAGATGTCTCGTCGGTGTAGGCTTCCAGTTTATGATCATACCAGTCCCTTATCCAATTCGTCGAGAAGGAAATCGACGTGACCGAAGTCAGTTTCAGCGATGCGACAACAATTGACAGGCTAGAGGCCTTTGTTTTCGCCAGAGAACCTTGTCTGTTTAAGAAAAAAGTTGTGGTTCAGACAATAAATCCAAAAGGGACGAATGAAGCATACCCTGGCTCAGCTCGTAACTTCTTGAGTCTCGGATACCCCTGCGACGTTCCGTTTAGCATCTTGATGACAAGTGCAGGACAACATCGGTGGACACACGCAAAAAAATGTGTCGAAGATGTTCTTTCGTGGGCTCTCCTGTCTATGGCTTTCGAGTAACTTTGAGAGGGGTGCTGATTAAACGCAGAGGATACATCACAGCAGTGGCGGTAATACAAAAGTAGGGTGCCCTTCATTAGTTCATACATGGAAATTCCTAGAAACCCTTCACGTGCTGTGCCGAACAGGTGAAAGTGTTGTCTCATGAGATACTGCTTCAAGTTGTGCACTGCGCAAGAATCAGCGCTGCAACCCACATCGACATAGCCACCATCATCAATGCACCCTTGCGTTTAGTGCTCTGCAAAAATACCATTATAATGCAATATAATCTCAGAATATCATTAAAAAACCATTAAACACTCTCTTGTGGAGAAAATTTTAGAACGTGATTACCATTAAACACATTACATTACATCACATCACAATACAATACTATCTCTGTATTTGATGGTGTTCTGGAATATTATGCATGTGAAAAGTTATGGGCACATGCATGTATGTACAGCCTCTTTCCTACATTTTGCAATGTTCATGCACCCATACACAGTTTTCCAATGCTGCATTGCTACCTTAATCATTTTTACTGCCTTTGTTTTGCACTGCTCATGTACTCATACATTGGGAAAATGACAAAAAAGTTATATTAGTTTACCTAACAATGTGAAGTCTGACTTGCAATATAATGTTTGAAGGATTAAATATCAGTTTATAAATATTTATCTTGCACCTGACGAGTTAATAATGCATTCACATTGCATTATGGCGCAATATCGTATGTGTAGTTTATATCACACTATGTCTCAATGTTATACACCACTCATGAGTTACATTGCATGGTGTTGCAACAACAACTATGCACTGATATGCCTGGAAACTGCTGTACATGCAACAAGCTCAACGAGGACCCCTTCTCGCAAACAAGCAAAGCTCCTTGTCACTCAAGAGCCCTCGCGAGATGTCTCGAGGATTGCGCAAGAGCTGGTTCTGAAGCTTGCTTCTCAAGCTGGTTCTACAGCTTGCTTTGCGAGCTTGTCATACAGCTTGCATCTCGAGCTGACTTGCTCCTTGCACCTCGCATCTCGAGATTGTCTATGGCTCAGCCCTTTGGGCACTCGAGCTTGTGCTCCCTTGAGTTATGGTTCACGTTCTCACGCAAGTTCTTGTCCGTGTCTCTGGCGGGTTTTGGGCAGCCTCGAGCACATTGGCACTTTCTCTGGCCACTCTTGGTTTCCTTGCAGCCCCCTTGCTGAACAAAGCTCAAACGAGGCACTCTTCTTGCAAACAAGCAGAGCTCCTGGTCACTCGAGAGCCCTTGGATCCCGCAGCTCTTCTCATGAATAGAGGAACCTTGAGCAGCCTCTCTCTCTCTTCATCAATCCCCCAAACTTGTTACTACCAGGATTTGTTTCCATTGCACTGCCTCCCTCTCCCGTGTGGACTTGAGTCACCAAGCCTTTGTTTGATCGGATGCTTGTGGTTTAGCTGATAAGAAGCAGTGTACTCCTTGTTCTTGTGACAAGTTTCATGATTGCCCCTTGTTTCATCTCACACTGCTCTCTCTCACTGCCTCGCTCTCACATGGACCTTGAATTTGATATGGACTTTTTTGCAATAGTATTTATACACAGTGTGTTTTTACCTCAAGTAGCCCAGAATACGACACCCCCTGTGTTTCACCCCACAAGTTTGCCTCTGCAAGCCTTGCCTCTTGCGCCTCAAGCCTTCCGCTCCTTGTATCTTGCGTCTCGAGCCTTCTTGTGGTGTGTATATCTTATTTGTGTTGCGTGCTCGAGCCCTCTTGTGTTCCTCACTGCGTTTAACCTACTGCGTTATTTCACTGCGTCCTCCTTTCGAGCCATTTTTACCTTCTCTTGGCCACTGTGTTTATATTGTATTTCTTTCACTGCCTTGTGTTTTTGTTTGAAAGTTACGAGTGTAGGGGATGACTAGGAGAGTCAACTAACTCTGGGAGTAAGTGTCTTATTATTTCTCTGCTCTCTAGGAGCTGTATGTATACATGTCTGTAACTAGATTACTAATGCTACAGTAATGTCATATGAGTAAGGATTGGTAAGGATTGGTAATCCTATGAGTAATGATTGGTAATGCACAGTCCTGCTTGCTAATACTACTGAATAGAGAATGTAAGCAATGACTGAGCATCCTACATAACTGAATGGTGCTGACTGAGCCTTTAGTAAGCTCAATACATTTGGTATATGAAATATGAGTCATGCAGAAGCCTCATGGTACTTCTGCTATTCAGTCATGGAAACTACTGGAACACGATGCCATATGGTGCAAGTATCGCATCGTGTGTGACCATAAGGATGGTGGAATCACATGCTATGTACTATCTGATCTTATCTATCTACATATCTAATCTACATTGTCCATAGATCTGATGTCCGATAATCAGCGATACAATCTCGCTTTGACACTCCCACTTGATGCCAACATCATTTTGCTTTGAGCTACTTTGAATGACAGCATCTCGTTAGGGTGCAGTGAAGTTCACTAGTCCAAGACTCCCACTGAATTTAGACTGTTTCTGAAATGCCAATGACTTGGTCATAATATCAGCAACTTGGTCTTCAGTTGGGATGGCATAGAGTTCTGCCTTTTTGTCTTCATTTATGAACTCGCGAACATAGTGGTAACGAATGTCAATGTGCTTTGAACGAGCTTCAATCTTTGGATTCTTTGTGAAGAAGATGGCACCATGGTTGTCGCAATAGATCGTAGTGGGACCTCTTGGTGACATATCCAATTCCGTAAGCATAGTACGTATCCAAGCACACTGCCTCGCTGTGTCGCATAATGCCATGTACTCTGCTTCCATTGAAGAGAGTGCTACGGTCTTCTGTTTCCTCGAGACCCATGACACTGCGCCTTTGGCCAGAAGGAATGCATAGCCAGTAGTGGAGTGTCTATCGTCTTTGTTCTCAGCCCAGTCTGCGTCTGAGTACCCAACTAGTCCAGATTGGCTGCGTCCATCATACTTGATAGCATATGACTGAGTACCAAGTAGATAACGGAGTATGTACTTTGCAGCATTCATATGGATCTGAGTGGGATTTGACATATACTGAGAAAGACGTATGACAGCATATGAAATGTCGGGACGAGTACCAATCATAACATATATGAGTGTACCAATCAAGGCTTGATACGAACTCCTAAGCTCATGTTCCGCTGTATAGTCGGAATCTGCTTTACGAAGTTCTAGTCCAGATGGTAAAGGTGTACGGGCAGGATTAGCATTGATCATTTGAAAACGTTTAAGAGCATCTTCAATGTACGACCCTTGAGAAAGGTAGAGTGTACGCTCTTTACGATTTCTATGCACTTGCATGCCTAGGATTAGCTTTGCTTCTCCTAAGTCACGCATCTCATATTGATTCATGAGATTTGTTTTGAGTGCTTTGATCCCAGCTTTATCGTTGCCAATAGGAAATATATCATCAACATAGAGGATAAGCATCAAAGTCCCCCCTTGTTGGTGATATATGTATACACCAGCATCGGACTCAATACGTTCAAAGCCTAAAGCTACAAGCGTATTGTGTATTTTGATATTCCAAGTTCGTGAAGCTTGTTTAAGTCCATAAATGGCTTTCTTAAGCAAACAAACATGGTTCTCTTTTCCCTTCTCTACAAACCTTCTGGTTGTTCCATATAGATTTCCTCATCCAGTTCGCCGTACAGGAATGCTGTTTTTACGTCCAGTGCCTCGATTTCCCAATTCTCGAGTGCAGCTATAGCTAGTAGCGTGCGGATGGACTCAAAACGTGCGACTGGTGAGAAGGTTTCTTGATAATCGATTCCTTCAACTTGCGTGAAGCCTTTTGCTACAAGACGTGCTTTGTAACGACCGTCAGATTTGACTGCAAAGACCCATTTGCATTTGACTATTTTTCGTGAAGGGTCTGGTCGTTTAACAAGCTTCCAAGTGCCATTCTTCATTTGAGAGGCAATTTCGTCTTGTGCAGCAGCGTACCATAAATCTCTATTGTCACTTTTCATCGCTTGTTTCCAAGTCTGAGGAAATTCGTTCATTGCGAACGCCGTGACATATGAAGACAATATATGTTCTAGAGATTCAGATTGACCCTCCGATTGACTCGGTAGATCAGATGGGAGATCAATGTTCATTCCTCCGGTGTCGAAGGTAATCTAGAAGATCCAGGTACTGGATTAGACGCTGTACGTCTTACTGGTCCAGGTACTGCTGGCTTCGTTGATTCTCTCCATTTAGCCGTTTGCTCCTTTTGTCGCTTTTCAACACCCTTATCGCGTGCAACTGCCTGTTCATTACGCTTCACTTCGTCGACTGGATTAAAGCCAAGCGAAGGATTCTTTCCAGCAGTTGATCTCTTTGGTCGAGACGGTGGTTGCTGCTGTACTGGTTGACGTGCGTTTGAACGTGAAGGCTGAGGCAGTGCTTGCTGCGGTCTACTGACTGGTGTGCCGCGGGTATTACGACTGGGTGCTCTCGGCTGAGGTACAGGCTGCTGAGGAGGATTCTGCGGTTCTTGTTGTCTTGGATGATTATCATCTCTATCATCAAGCTCATTGTGACCAGCATCATGTCCTCATCAACAAAAGGTAAATCGATATCATGTAGAGGTTGTGGATTATCGTCGGATTGGGGTTGTTTGGAAAGAGAAGTATCAAGATCGGTACGATATGGGAAAGTATTCTCGTCAAACTTTACGTCGGTCGCTAAGACTATCCGTTGTTTATCCCAGAACCGGTAACCCTTAAGACCAGGTTCATATCCAACGAATATCATAGGAGCTGCCTTGGCAGACAGCTTGTTCTGACGACGTTCCTTGTGTATAAAGACGTATGCGCGACATCCAAATACACGAAGGCGAGAAATATCAGGTTTTTCACCCAAAAATTTCTCAATAGGTGTGTGCCAATTAAGACGCTGACTTGGTAGGCGGTTATAAACGTATACGGCAGCCTCGCATGACAACTTCCAAAAGCCGTTAGAAAGACCAGCGTGGTGACGCATGGCTTCTGCTTTATAAACAATTGTCTGCTGCCATCGTTCCGCTCTACCATTCTGCTGATGTGAATAAGGCGTGGATGTCTGACGTTCTATACCATACTGATGTAGGTATTTAGTGAACTCATCATTCAAGAACTCTGTACCCCTATCACTGTGAAACTTCTTCATCTTTTGACCAGTCTGGTTTTCCGCCCATGTTTTCCATCTCTTAAACTCGGATAATGCTTGGTTTTTATGCTTGAGGTAACATTGTTCCCCCATACCAGTAGCATCGTCTAAGAGAGTCATGGCGTACTTATAACCATCAATCGAAAGCGAAGGAAATTCAACTAAGTCCGAGTGAACCAGTTCTAGTGGCTCCTTGGCTCGTGATAAAGAGGGTGGTTTTGGAAGTTGCTTTCCTCGACCAAGTTCACATCCGTGGCATGGAGCAGTTGAGGACGGAACAGAGATACGCTCAGGTAATCCCTTAGTCCCTTTGTGAAGATTCTCAACAATGCGCTTCCACGGATGTCCTAGCCTATTATGCCACAACAGATAATTATCAGGGTCTTTATGGCTGCTACTGTCTCTTGTCGCTTTACTATGCGCGCATTTATGTGGTACATGCCTGCGTCGTCACAGTTCCATACAGGAAATCTTTGCCCTTGTGTTGTATAGTCCAGCCTTTCGCTGTGATTTGACTTGTATAGCCATTGGCCAAAGCCTTACAAGGTGCAAAGAATCGAGTAACTGCGTCTGGGATATAAAGAACGTTCTGAAGGGTGGCACGGCTTACTACACCATTTTTGAGCGTTGAGTCAATAATCACAGTCCCCCTTCCCAATATCTGAAGTGACATTTTCCTTCCTGCAACCGAACAGAATCCGGGTTTACTGCAGCGGAATATTGTACAAAGTCAGAATATTGGTTAGTGATATGGCTACTCGCGCCACTGTCAATAAGCCATTGGACAGTATCACGCTCGTGCGAGGAATAGAGTGAACCAGTGATCATTTGAAAGACTCAGTCTCGAATACAGGCATAGTTTCTACGTTAACACTTTGAACTCGTGCTTTTCCTTTTCCCTTCTGATCCTTTTTCCCATTCTTGTTGTCCTGTTTCTTCTTGTTCTGCTGCTGATTGTTCTGCGCTCCAGACGACTTGTTCTTCCGAGTATTGTTATTGGACGGTTTAGTGTCCCAGTGCTCCTCGGTAGAGTGATTGGTCTTGCCACATCTGTCACATCTCTTTGAACCTTTATTGAATCGCTTGACTTGAGTTATCCTGAAGCAGAGGTGCCTACTTCGTTAGAAAGACGCCTAGTTTCCTCGGCTTCAATCTTAGGAATGATGTTACTCAAGGTCAAGTTCTTCAGGTCATCGATAGTGCTGATGTATGCGGATAAAGCAAGATCATATGAAGGAGGAAGTTTTCCCAGCAACAGGAAAGCCTTCATTTTGTCGTCAAGAGTGAGACCAGCAGTAGCGACATCTTTGATCATGGTCTGGTACTTTTCGATCTGAGGACGTATTTCTTGATTTTCATCAAAGACCAGGTTGTTCAATTTCTTGAACGCAACCATGCTCTCGAGTACGTTGGACTTTTCGTACTCTTTCTTCATGGTGTCCCAGATGTACTTTGCATCAGTGATCTTGTCGTCGTCAAGTTTGGACTTGATAATATCGAAAGAAATCTTTGACAAGAGGTATCCAGCCGCTCGTATATTCAACGTCTTCCATTTAGCAATCACTGCTGCATCAGCAGGAGAGCCTGGTTCCGTGCTAGCTCCGGTGACAATGTCCCAACCATCAATGAACATCAGAGTGGCCTGCATAGCCATCCTCCATTCTTGATAGTTATTGCCTTTAAGAACTGGTTTGTCATCCTTAGCTAGCTTCTGGATTTCGTCGGAACTCATGGTAAGAAGAAGTATACGATATCAAACTCCTCTCCGTGAAATCTACTATAGTATTCGTTGACAACAGGGGTATTTCTGGTAGAAGCGGTTCAAGAGCGTTGTCCTCGACGTCACTATCTTCGTCTAGAAGATGTTCTACTTCAGAATCAGATTCTGATGCAGATTCGATCGTATCTGGTATGTCTACCTTTGATCGACGTGGCGGAGATTCGATTAACGTAGACGCTGATGAAACTGCAACTGCTGTGATCGCGGATATAGATTCTTCTTCTCTGGTGTGAGGTTCTGGAGATGGTGAGGATGGAGTTGAATTGTTGCTAACAATAAGATCCCAATCAAGATGCGGTTCTTCTCCGATATTCTCTGGATTGATCTCACCGAGCTGTTCGTCGTTAGGAGCAATGTATCGTTCTTTAGAGTTACAGCAACTAGATCGGTGTCTTCAAAGTAATCAGCTCTGTCTTGTCCAAATAGACGATATGGACAAGGTTGAGTGACACAAGACAAGAGATATCTTTCAGAGAATACAAAAGATGTATCGCACTTGTTTATGGTATCAAAGAAGTGATCTCGTTGTTTACAACGCGGTGCCAGATTTTTACAAGTTTATCTACAGGAAACATAAGACGCGTTACTAACGATTCGACAAGACGGCAGAGACGAAGGAAAGGTGGTACAAAAGTACTACAAGTACAACTACAGAAACTTGTTGAAAGTGACCGTGTACAAATGTACAAATACACATCGCGATATTTTATATGTTACATGTGCGGAATTGCTCAAGTTTCAGTCGCCTGTTTACTTGCTATTTCTAGCTACCATCCTGTCCAACATCTGGAGAAGCTCATTCTCCTCAGTCGGCTGCTCGACGATCTGTCCTTCCTCAGCTGGCTGTGACCAGTCTCAAATTTGGTCCTTGACCTCTTCGGACATTGTGGTCCAGTCATCGTTCTGCTTGAGGCGCCAGGCAATGATTTGAACGAGCTTTTGCTCGCTGAACTTGTCGTTGCCTTGGACGACCTGCATAGCAGTGTGGAAGTCGTCATGTCGGAGCTGGAATGGTTCCCGTTCCCCATCTGTGCAATACCAGACAAAACCATGTCGTATCATTATTGCAACTCGAGCTGATGCTGCAATAAATTTGTACGACTCGATCTGGTCCTCTTCAAGCGCAAATAACAGGCGACAGCCTCCTCCTTTGATGTTTGACTTGAGCACCACACTATTGTCCGTGATGAAAGACATTGCATCCATGATGTGTGGCTCAGCGTCGGTGAACTTGCCATCCCAGATCTTGTCGGCGACATCCTGTGCGTTTTGCAACGCAGTCCCGGTCAATTTGTCCCACTCGAAGCAATATGAGCTCGCATCATGAAGCTCAGTGGTTGGAGCGACAGGGCGCTCTTCCCCAAAGAACTCCTCGATAGTTTCGACGGGCTCGTTGACGGTGGTGGTGCTCGAGGTGACTGGTGACGGCGGAACCATAGGGACATCTTGTTCAACGTTAACGGGTACGGCAGGAGTGCGTGGTAGAGGTGGTTGACGAGGAAGTGGAGACTGGCTCCGTTCGCTGCGACGGGCGGCACGGGCTTGCTCCAGTTTGAATTGGACTTGTCCGCGGTAATTGGTGCGGAAACCTCGTCCACGAGGTGCGGTTGGCTGTCTTTGGGGCTGGGAGGTGGTGCGGCGGCGTTGCTGCTCGTCGTAGAGCTCGGCGAGTCGAGGAGTATTGTCCCCCCTTTGACGCATGTCTGCGTGAACGGAGTTGCGGATGTTGTTGATTATACGGTTCACCGCTTCCTGTGGACGCGGCCGTGGGCGAAATGATTTGCGGCCGAAGGTGGCAGGAGGGGCGCGACAATTGTTAGATTGTGCGCTTTGCGGATTTCCCCCCTCTCGATCGGCGCGGCGAGCTTCTCTAGCCTCGGTATGCCATTGATGGTTTGGGATGGTACTGAGGAAGAATGTATGATGATGATGGTCCGTTGTAGATTCTACACAATCGTAATCGAACCTTAGCTGGTTCGGTTCGATTTGTCGAATTTGCAGAGTGTTACCTCCGGCCAGGCGAACTCGCTCAGTACGTCTTTCCAAAAACTGTTCCCAGTTCCTGGAATGCTGTTCAGCCCTTTTGAAGATAGCATTGGTACGGCGGGCGGGCATGTTTAAAATTCGTGGGTGAAACGGAATGCGGGTCGAAGTGCTCGTCGGTTATTGGTGTCGATCCAGAAAATAATTCTCGGAAGTGTGCGAGGAATTTCTGTGAAAGGAATAAACTGTGAGAAAAACTCTTGCACAAGAGATTCTTCACGAAAATTATCCCCAAATTCGACTTCAACCAAATGATAAGCAATGGTGAAACAAATAGAGCGCGCGTAACTAATATGCGAATGTGCAGGAGACAAAATCTCCGTGAAACCAAAAGTAACAAAGTTCGACATAAGCCTCTACTAAATTCTACAAAAACCGACAAATTGGGAATGCCAAGGGTGTTAACTGTGCGTCGTACACAGCTCCCTTTTAGTCCCCTGAGTCACGAGCTCAAGGTGACGCCTACTTTCCCTCCTTTCACCGCTTTTCACAGCCTCCCAATTGTCTAAGACAAAAGACCCTTTTGATCACCTCTGGACGCCACCTTATTGGGCTTTGTCCGAGTAGGTGCGTGATTCTGATAGTGAATCACAAGCCAAGAACACTTGTGAGGTGTAGGCTACCGATTGGATGTGACTGTGCGCGTGTTCCAGGGGTAAGAAAGCAGGGGCAATTCTGTAGAAAATAGTTATGGGAATAATGGGCGAGGAAAGGCGAGGCTTAGTCTACTACAACTGGGTCTTCTACTACAAAGTGGCCTACAATGTGTAGAAAGAAATGTTACTCACGAAGTAACAGTTGTGTAGTGTCGAGCTTGAGGATGGTTTCAGAGTAGAGGAGTGGTAAGAAGAGTTAGAAGCCGGGGCTCATAACCTGTTTGAAAGTTACGAGTGTAGGGGATGACTAGGAGAGTCAACTAACTCTGGGAGTAAGTGTCTTGTTATTTCTCTGCTCTCTAGGAGCGGTATACATACATGTCTGTAACTAGATTACTAATGCTACAGTAATGTCATATGAGTAAGGATTGGTAAGGATTGGTAATCCTATGAGTAATGATTGGTAATGCACAGTCCTGCTTGCTAATACTACTGAATAGAGAATGTAAGCAATGACTGAGCATCCTACATAACTGAATGGTGCTGACTGAGCCTTTAGTAAGCTCAATACATTTGGTATATGAAATATGAGTCATGCAGAAGCCTCATGGTACTTCTGCTATTCAGTCATGTAAACTACTGGAACACAATGCCATATGGTACAAGTATCGCATCGTGTGTGACCATAAGGATGGTGGAATCACATGCTATGTACTATCTGATCTTATCTATCTACATATCTATCCTATATTGTCCATAGATCTGATGTCCGATAATCAGCGATACAATCTCGCTTTGACAGTTTTAAAGCCACATTTCTCTTTCACTTGGCAACTGTGATTCACTGTGTTTTCTCCTTTCCTTTCATCCCTTGCAACCTGTTCTCATTGTTTCACTCAACTTTTGAGCTTTCCCCACCATTACCCTCTTGGGTTCTTTACCTCACGCCTTGTAAATCCCTTGACGTGCATCACTGTTGTTTCTTGCACTTATCTACATACCCAATCCCCTCCTCTTGCCCCTCGTTGTAGTGCGGCATCCACCTACCACTTGCACTCTTTACATCTTGTCACTTCATGCGGCATCTTGTTTCATCTCGTTGCTTTATACCACATCTCATTGCTTTACGCCGCATTGCATCACCTCTTATTGGTGTTCAGGTACAGCCTAGGACTCTTAGGCCCACTCGCATCACATATTCACTCCGCCCCTATTACTACTCACACATATAATCACCTCACTCAAGGTCTAGTATGTTTGTGCCTAGTCCCTCCGTGTTCAGGGGGTGTGTTAGTGTTTCACTGCCTTTATATTGCTATACCCTACATAGCAGTGGGTATCAGGCAGTTAATCTCACATTGAGGTTTATGGTAACGGTTGCAATGTATTGAAAATAGTAACAGTGAGAATAAACACTCGTGCTTGCCATTGCATCACCTGGAATGCTATGGTACCAAAGCAATGAAATAGCTGGTTGACGGGAGTCTGTCAGCTTGAAGTTGTTTTCACATGTGACTGCGAGGGCTCACTGACAGAGCAAGTACGTGACTTTGACTGGCGTCCAATGTTTCTTCCATATCTGCAAACATTGTCAGCGCCGTGTACGCGCATCGGGCAATAAGCTACCGCACCACTCACAAAATGATTTCTCTAGGCAGTGCTATGGCCCAGTCCCAAACAACAATAGTGTCTGCATGACAACAATCAGTGATTGAAGCAAAGAGTGAAGAAAGCTTCCTTGATTGCACTCACACATTGCTAAACAAATCAGTGGTCAGGGTCACCCGTCGCTTCTACCAGCAAGGCTGAATGTGTACTTACCACAAAAATGGACCTGAGTACTATTGCCAACACAAACAGTCAGCATACGGCGGCAGAGTGTGGGGCAAAGAAGTACACAAATATGAGGTACGCGGTTGTCTGGGGTGAATCTGGCATGTTGGACAGACTTGCACAGGTAATTGCGGCGTTGCTTAAGGTCTATGACTGTACCCAGAGAGTTGAGTGGACGGTCGAGCTGATCTTGGAGGGTGTTGTTGTTAATGAGTAGCGGGGAGAGAGAGAGAGGATGGTGGGGATTGTCAGACGCATTACTGTCGTGGATGGCCCAACTAGCCCTTAATTTTTTGCAATTTACCTCTTGTTTTTATCTGTAAAACTCCGGGCTGCAGCTCAGTTGCAACCTTCTCTGCACAAACTCCTTTGCACGTCTATTAAGCGCCCATATCACGTGTCTTAGACGCTCCACACGGTCACATTACTTGCTACTACGTCACACTGGCATGTGACTTAGCTTAAGTAAGACCACATGGCTACAACCACATGGCTCAGCCCATAGCTAGGGTGTGATGTCATAAATGACGTCCACATGGACTCCTTTTTGTTCTTTCCTTATTGTTCTCTTTATGGAAGGATGTTCTCACAGGTGTGGAAATGGAATACAATAGTTGGTCTCCTTTTAGATAGATTCTCTCACGGGTAGAGTTCTAGGCAAGGTCTAGACAATAGCTATTGTTCTCCTTTAGGTAGTTCTTTTGTTCTTTGTTCACACGGCTTCTTGCAAAGCCTGCCCTCAACATGATCTGTTCGCAGGTCCCTGAAGTCTATATAAGCAGCTGCATGTACGCTCCTAGCCCTCATCTCAACCTCTTGGTCTTTACTGGGCTAGGTAAGCCACTCCCTCCTGTACTACATAGCTAGTAGTACTCAATGCTAATTTGGTCTTTACTGGGCTAGCAACTTGCATAAAGTTTAATAGCTGGTGAGAGCATTGTGCTTCAAGCCTGCCACCACCTCTTTGTCATCATCCACATTGTGTCCCTATTAGTTGCGTCGAGCTTTGTCTCCGTGACAATTACAGAGTACAGGCAAGCTCTGAAAGGACTCACACTCTCTGTGATCAACACCCAACTGTTCAGCTCAAACCTCTCATCAGGGTACAGCAAGCTCACCCTGCCAACCTTCTCCCTCTGTTCACTTGTAGTAGGTGCTGAACACATGTCCATCATCCCACCACTGTTGCTGGTAGTAGACCCAAATGTGAGCCTGTTCGTCTTGATCTCAGACACACGGTCAAGTCCGAGGTAGAGACTCGGTTGCCTCAGGCTCCCTGCATCTGCCTTTTTTTGAGGGCCATTAGCGGCAGCTTGTTGTCTGGAGACGACAGTTGTGAGAGCAGCAAAACCAGAGACAATAGTCGTAGTCAAGAGCACCCCGGCGACCACTGCAAATATTGTTGGCGCATGTGCGGTAGGCCAGCTAGCACCTTGTTTACTGCTGGTGCCAGCTGTCCTTTTCCTCCGAGTTGTTGTTACATAGGCAGGCTGTTTGATGAGCGGAGTACCCTCCGCTCCTTGTCCAAGGTTGTTGTTGTTGTTGTCATAGGTTGTGTTACAGGTGCCACACCATGTCTGTTTGTTGATGCAGTTTGGTGTCTTGCAATAGAAAGTGTTCTCTGTATTGTAACAAGGCAAAAACGTGGCCACACCGTGCGCAGTATGCACGTGTGGCTGCTACCAGTACACCTTGTCAGGCCGCCGTTTGCTGTGAGACTAAAAGGTCTGGCACCACTGGATCCCACTGTTGCAAGGGACGGCAACAGAGAGAACATTCCTTGAGAGTTAGGCACTTGAGCCAAGAGGGGGACAGACTCCCACCAGCAGATACTCCGCTGGCAAGAGTGTTTGGCATTGGTATCATGGAGGGGGAAACAAGAATAGTGGTCATTGATTGAGCCAACAGGAGGAGAGGTCTGAGCTTACTGCGGACTCCTCGCAAATAATTTACAGAGTGCATGTGGAAGTGACAGTGTTCTGCTGTTGGTCACATCAGTAAACTCGCGCTTGTGTGTGGTCAAGCGGTGGACGTGGTGTTGCTCATGTGGATTTGAGTGTTGTGCAGTGCTATTTATTGTGAAGAGGAAGGGATTTCAGAAGAGGTGGCTGTGAGTAAAATTAGCAGGATATATGTGTTCGAGACAGTGGTTTCAGATGCCTAAACTGCAGCTTGGGCCCTGGTGTAAGCTTGTGGTTGCGGCCGTCCTGTAATGAGTGGCGGTGAGGGAGAGTAGTGGTTGCTGTGGTATGCTTTAGCAGTGGGTAGTGGGTGGTGGGTGTTAGTGGTGGTAGTTGCCGTGGTGGTGGTAGTGGTGGCAGTGGTGATACTTGTCGTAATCATGAGTCATGGTGGCAAAGGGGTAGTTTTGAGCACCCAGACAAGACTGGGTGCTTTGTACACGTGGTGGAGTCCAAGTCAGATTAACAGAGGTTGGGCAATTTCATGAACAGAAAATGGTTTACATAGTTTCTGTGTAATGTTCTAATGGCTTAAAATATAAAGGATAATATTTTACTACTGCCACCGCTTTACATTGAGTGGCAGGACTTTGTGAAACTTTATAATATATTACATTGCTCGCAGCTCCCCTTTGTATAGCAATGTAAACACCTGCCTTATATGGGCAACTTTGTAATGTTTGGCGCTCAATATCAACTCCCGCCGCGCAATATAAAGTAATATCTTTTTTTGTTTATTTACCTGATGTACATGTTTCATAGTGTTGCAACTATGTGTTCCAGCTATGTTTGTTTGATCTTTGTCTCTCCACTGATACAGACTGTTCCCTATGTTTTGCACTGCTCATGCATCCATATACAAGTTTTCATGTTGTGAAGCCACCTTAAGAATTTGTACTGACTCTGTTCTGCATTGCTCATGGATTCATACATGTTTCAGAGTGTTGCAACTATGTGTTCCAGCTATGTTTGTTTGTTCTTTGTCTCTCCATTACACAGCGTGTTCCCTATGGTTTACACTGCTCCTGCATCCATATACAGTTTTATGATGTTGCATAGCTACATTCATCATCTGAAATGCCTCTGAGGTCTCTGAACAGGAGAAGCTACCAGATAACAATGAGAGTGATACTGACTCAGAGTTTTCTGAGGCTGAAATTGTCAGCAGTGATGAGGACATAAGAGAGGCAGTCATTAGTACTAAGAAGATGTCAGGAAAAGCAAAACGGCAACCAACTGTTGCTGATAAGGTAAGACACTGTTCCTTAAAATACTTGAGCTAATAAAGTGGTCATCTCCATGCTATTGTGGTAGATGTTCTGCAAAGTGAGCCACGGTGCAAGAAAATGCGTCAGATTATCCAGAAAATGTGCAGCACAGAGCATCATCATTTTAATCTTATACATGGTATGCCCATCTGGTGGAACACAACTCTGGCAGAGATTGAGTGGGGCATTCTTCTTCACAATGTATGTGCATTCTTGGCATTCTCCAGAAAATTTTTACTCTGTACTGATTTTACCCTAGGCTATCACATTCTGGGTTAACACACTGCCTGATGGGCTACGAGGCAAGAAAAGAGCAGCAGCTGTTCGGAAGCAAGTCAAGTTATACATTGATCCCAAAGGGTTGCAATAGCTAGAGAATATCATGGAAATACTAGCAGTCAGTTTGGCTATCATCACTTATTGTTTGATTGTCTCTCACTTCACCTCAACAGCCATTCAAAGGATTCACAGGCAGTCTATGACAGAAGAAAGTTCCAGCACTACACAACTTCTCCCACTCTATAAGCATCTTGAAAACCATCTCAGTAGTTGTCATCTTCATGCACGCTTTGCAGCTCCAAATCTGACAAAGGCATTGTCCATGGCACTTGCAAAGCTTGATAAGCATATGCAGATTGCGTTGAAGAAAAAGTTCCCTCTTCTAGCTGCTGGTAAGTACATATACACTAGGCTATTTGGGCTGCATTGACATGACTCTGCAACCACAGTCCTTCATCCGTCTATCCGGCTGAAGTATTTTGAGACAGCAGATTGGGATCAGGCAGTAGCAGCTCAAGCAGAGCGTCTTCTCAGAGAGGTTCATACCCAGTATTCTTCTGCTCTTGCCACAACCTTGCAGTCTGCCAACACACCCACATCTGCACAGCCAGCCAACAAGTCAATCTTTGCATCTGCAATAGCCTTTGCATTAGTCACATCAGCTGCTCATCAGGAGACTGAGATAGAGCTTTACCTCAGTGGTGCACATTCTCCTCAGGATGATGAGAATGTACTCACTTGATGGAAGATATGTACCACATTTAAGACAAAATTGTGGTCCTTGCTGACCAACTTGCCTATGTAGAGTCATGCAAAGGTCTTTCCCACCCTCTCTCACATTGCACGAGACATTCTTGCAATTCCTGGTGTCAGTGTCTCAGTTGAGAGGCTATTCTCATCATGCAAGCACACTATGAGAGACTCTCGCTCATCTCTTGGAGCCAGGAAGGCATCAAAGACTGTTATCTCAAAGGAGTGATTACAGATTGGGCTTGGTGAGGGTATTGAGTATCTCAATGGTGTGTCTATCTGGAGCAAGTAAATGTCATTGACTGCAGCTGTGGCCACCTGTGTGTATTAGCATACATGTACCAATTTGTTCAAAGTCTATGTAGTAGCACTGTCCAGTTGCAAGACAGCAGAGCATACCAAACTCCAGTGAAGTAGTGGTAACATATACAGTGATGCTACTTATAGTGCATACTAATAGTCATGCATACCATCTTACTGTCCTCATGAGTTCATTGTACAATGTGTTAGCTATAAATGCAAGACAATCAGAGACTCAGTTGAGCAAGGACTTGAACTTGAATCACCCAAACACTGACTATATCATTAAATACCATTACATACCAATAAATACCAATACTTACCAATACCAATACTATTAAATACATTATTATTCAATACACATCACGTGATGTTGGTATTCAATGGTAATCATTAAATACAGGCCAGTTGGAATATTGAATGGTATTTGCTAAGCACTAGCTGGAACATTGTGGAAGTTCCACAATGTTGCAGCACTTTCTATGATCATGTGACCAGTCTGTCACATGCACTTGATCACCTGCAGTAGCCATGTACCATTGATAAGATGAGATAAGGAAATTGAGAAGATAAGATAAGGAAAATAAAAGGAAAAGAAAGGAAAAAGTGTGCATGCTCGTGACACTGGCTTGTCCTAGGAAACCAAGTAACTACTACTAATACTTCACTTGTCGGATACGCTGATTCTGATGGTATGACTACATACGGCAATAAACCAATAATGGGCTACATTTTCACATACAATGAATCGCTTATTTCTTGGTCAAGTAAGCGCGGTTCACTTGTAACACTATCGGTCACCGAAGCTGAACTATATGCCTTAGCGCATGCGTCAACTGAGGCTATATATCTAAAAGCACTCATTGACAAACTACTTAACTTCACTATGGATCCTGTCAAAATGTATACTGACAGTGCATCAACTATTGCCATTGTTAGCTCACCTGACAAGCAACATTCACAATGAACTAAACACTCCAAAATTCATAAGAATTTCATCAGCGATTGTGTACTCAAGAAGTATGTAACTATTCATCACATATCTTCTAACGATCAACATGCTGATACACTTACTAAAGCACTACCTCTTGAAAAACTCAAGCACTTCAATGAACTAATTCATATTCGTGCTTGAAGGGGAGTGTTCAACTATATTAATTAGTGTTGTTTTTATTTCTCCTTAGTTCATCAGGCATGGACTCACTCACTCTTTTTCGTACGCTCCTTATTCGGACTCAAGAGCTTTGTGGCGTCGGTACTGTATAGTGGCATGATTAGATAATCACGCGGATATCGCGCCAGCGCACAGACTCGCGCACCTCAGTTTCCTCGCACTACTCGAGGCTGACTGAGGTACGATATTTATATACTTCTTTTGAACTCTTACAGTAGCTAACTTGTCGTAGATTACGTTCGCTTCGCGCACTACAGGTTAGACACTGAATATACTAGTTTCCTCGCACTACTCGAGGCTGACTGAGATTACGTTCGCTTCGCGCACTACAGATTGGGCCACTCGTATCCCTGCAAAAGGTTATGAGCCCCGCGCTCTAATTGCTACTCAACGCTCCTTCTAATCGCGCTACAAGCATACATTCGTTTATTACTCAATGGCTACCATCTATCCTCCTCGTTCGCAACCGAATGCATCTAATCGACTCTTCGACATCCCAGCGCTCGAAGACGATGGTTCAAACTTCCAGACGTGGAAGTTCCGCATCTCGACTGTTCTCGAACTACGAGGCTTAATCGAAGTAATCGACGGTTCGCGGTCCCCTCCCGATCCTAACGACACGGTTGCACGGGACGAGTATAAACGGCTCGACAAGGAAGCCCGCGCGCAGATCGCTCTCACCCTCAAGGACGAACCTCTCAACGGTGTTCTCTACGCCACGTCGGCGAAAGAAACCTGGGACAAGTTACACGCCCGCTACGAGGGAAAAGGGAAGCAGACCATCGTCCTGCTTCTCAACGAGATTTTCCGCGGCACCCTTTCGGACGACTCTCCCCTCGAACCACAGCTCAATGCCATGCGGCAGAAGAGCTTCATTCTTACGTCACTAGGCCAACCGCTCGACGACGCTGTCATCGCGTCTGCGATGATCATGTCCCTTCCTCCTTCTTACTCTGTTCTATCGACCATCCTCATGTCCTCATCGGACAAACCCACCACCGACGCTGTCATGAATGCCATCCTTATGGAAGAGAAGACGCGCGGCGATAACTCGCAGGTCGCTCTCGTTGCGAAGAGCGGCGCTAAGGGCAAGACAGGTCAGAAGGACAAGAAGAAGAAGGACAAGTTGGACATACGCTGCATGTACTGCAAGAAGCAGGGCCACACGACCGACGAGTGTAGAAAGATGAAGAAAGACAAGGAGGACAAGGATAAGAGGGACAAAGAGGGAAAGACGAAGGCAAAGGACGGAGAGCACGCGAAGGTCGCTGTTGCAGAGCCTCGCGACGACACCCTCCAACTTTTCATGGCGCGCGGTCATAGTGGCCGTGCCGACCTCCCTTCCAAGTGGATTGTCGACTCGGGTGCATCCGTGCACATGAGCTCGCAGCGCCACTGGTTTGTTTCCTACCAATCCCTCGCCTCTCCCACTCAAATATGGCTCGGTGATGAACATTCCATCGACGCCATAGGTGTCGGTCGCGTCGCGCTTGACATTCACGTTGGCGACACCACCACCAGATCCATCTTCTCCGATGTCTACTTCGTCCCCGACCTCAACGGCAACCTCCTTTCGGTCTCCACACTCACCAAAAAGGGTTTCAACGTCGCGTTCAAGGGCAACACTTGCAGTGTCCTTCGCTCTGATGGCAAGACCGTTGGTCGTGCCGTTCGCCCGTCCGACAAAGGCCTTTACGTCCTCGACTCATCACCCGTTCCGTCACTTCGCGCGTTTATCACCTCAGTGGGCGACAATTCCTTTGATCATCAAACCAATGCTTTTGCCCTTAAGGCCGCTGCGCAACCTTCATCCAAGGCTGATGTCACCACGTGGCACCGTCGTCTCGGTCACATCAATGTGGACTACGTCCTTCAGATGGTCCGGAAGGGAATGGTTGATGGTATGGAAATTGTCGGAGAGACCACCCGGCCTCGAACGCTCTGCGTCCCTTGTCTCGAGGGAAAGCAATCACGTCACCCTATCCCCAAGGAAACCCACGACAAGAGTACACGAGTCCTTCACCGTGTATACTCCGATGTCTGCGGTCCCATGGAAACTCAGACTCCTCAAGGTCACAGGTACTTCATCACGCATATCGACGAAGCCTCGCGCAAACCCGTTGTCACCCTCATGAAAGCCAAGAGCGAGTCTGAGAAATGCACCAAGGACTACTACGCTCGCGCTGAGGTTCAAACCGGTGAACGCGGAAACTATTTCCGCAGCGATGGTGGAGGCGAGTATGGCTCGAAGTCCTTTGCGCAGCTTCTTCTCTCGAAAGGAATTCATCACGAGAAGACGAATGCCTACACACCTCAGGAGAACGGCCTCGCGGAACGCATGAACCGCACTCTCGTCGAGATGGCACGTGCTATGCTCAACGACGCGGACCTTCCCAAGAGGTACTGGGGATACGCAATTCTTTATGCTGCCTACATCATTGACCGTGTACCCACTCGTGTGCTCGATGGCCTCACCCCTCATGAGTGCTATACTGGCAACAAGCCTTCAGTCGCTCATCTCCGCATTTTTGGCTGCACCGCACACGTCCACATTCCAGACGAGAAGCGTCGAAAACTTGATCCGAAGTCCCTCGCATGCGTCTTCCTTGGCTACGCTGAGAATCGGAAAGCGTACGTCGTATTACATCGTCCGACCGGCCGCATTTTTGAGTCACGCGACGTGATTTTCAACGAGGACACTAACCTCTCAAGCGATCGCGTGATCATTGACACGGATGACTCGCTCGACGTTTTCCCGCCTTTGGTGGCCGATGATGCGACTCCGTACGAGGATCCTCCGCAGGCAGGTGCTACTGAGGAGAAATTGTCAGCTGCATCGACGGATGTGCACGACGAGAAGTCCAACAGAGCACAGTCACCTCCTCCAGAATCAAGCCGAGAGGAAGTAGCACCACCAGATGTACCTGCACGAGGACCAGTCACTCGATCGCGCACACGTCGTGTACCTGCACCCGCCGCTCCTCAGCCTTATCCTGTTCCCATCCCCACTCCAGAGCTTCGTCGCTCTACTCGATCGCGCCGAGCGCCTGACCAAGACGACCACCCCAAGTTCTCTTTGGACTCTCGCAACAAGGCGTCAATCGAGGCCGCAAAGGCACTTCGGGATGCTGGACTGCAGCAGGAGGCACCAGGGCAGCCAAACCAACACGACGATGACGACGTTTTCCACGACGCCGCAGACGCAAGTTTCGCTAGCGATCAACACGCGCTCAAGGCCTCCCTAGACGACCTGCCGCAGACCTACGCCCAAGCCATGGCACGACCGGACGCTTTGGAATGGAAACTCGCATGCGTCGCAGAGATGCAGGCGTTCGTCAAGGCAGGGCTATATGACGAGGTACCGAGACCTAAGGACCGAACGCTAGTCGACTGTCGATGGGTTTTCGCCATCAAGCGAGGACCGGACGGCGAAGTTGTCAAACACAAGGCTCGTCTCGTGGCAAAAGGATTTACGCAGGTTGAGGGAATTGATTTCACGGAGACCTTCGCTCCTGTATCCAAGTTCACCTCCATTCGCACTCTCCTAGCTATCGCTGCGCAGGAAGACCTTGAAATTCACCAAATGGACGTCAAGTCCGCTTTCCTCAACGGCGAACTCGACGAGGAGATCTACATGAGGTGTCCACCCGGTTTTCAGACCGATGAAGGACTTGTCTGGAAACTCAAGAAGTCCCTCTATGGTCTCAGGCAGTCTAGTCGCCAGTGGTACCAACGCCTTCTCAAGGAATTCAAGAATCTCGACTTCACGCGCTCTCACTACGACCATGCCGTCTTTTTCAAGAAGGAACACCATTCGTTCATTATCTGCGCAGTGTATGTCGACGACACACTGATCTTCGGGAAGGACCTCGCCAAGGTACTGGAACTCAAGGCAGAGTTCTCTCGCCGCTTCGAGATGACGGATCTGGGCGAAGCTCGCTGGATTCTCAATATGGAGATCATTCGCGATCGCGCCAACCACACTCTCGAACTGTCTCAACGCCAGTTCATCAAAACTATCCTGGACCGATTTGGACTCACAGCATGCCGACCGGTTTCTACCCCTATGGACGCGAACGCGAAACTTCCCAAGCTTACCGCGGCCGAACCCGAGATCGACGTCAAGAGCTACCAATCGATGCTTGGTTCGCTGATGTACGCGATGATCGGGACCCGTCCTGACCTTGCGTTTTCAGTGGGCGTGTTGAGTAAACACGCTGCGACACCCGGCCGTGATCATCTCAATGCCATTACACGGGTCTACCGCTACCTCCAGGCTAGCAAGGACCTCCGCCTCACGTTCCGTGGTACTCCTCCAGGTGCGCGCGACGGTATTTCTCCCGACCTTATCGGCTATGTCGATGCTGATTGGGCCTCGGACGTCAACGATCGCCGTTCAATTACGGGATACGTCTTCATACTCTCGGGTGGCGCCGTCAGCTGGTCGTCGAAGAGGCAACACTCGACTGCGCTCTCAAGCACCGAGGCTGAGTACATGGCTGCGTCGCATGCCACCAAGGAGGCCGTCTGGCTGCGCTCTTTCCTCATCGAGATTGGACGTCTGGCCTCGACTTACACTGTTCCCCTCCTCATTGACAACCAGTCGGCTATCGCACTCATCAAGAACCCAGAGCACCACGAGCGCACAAAACACATCGCAGTTCGTTATCACTTCATTCGCGACACCTACGATGACGACCTTATTATCCCTGAGTACGTTCCTACCGGAGATCAGGTCGCCGACGTTTTGACCAAGGCTCTCGCGCGCGAGAAGCACAACCGTTTTTTGCTTGGTATGGGTCAGTTGTGAAGTCCACACCCGCTGAGTGGGCGTGTTGTTTTTATTTCTCCTTAGTTCATCAGGCATGGACTCACTCACTCTTTTTCGTACGCTCCTTATTCGGACTCAAGAGCTTTGTGGCGTCGGTACTGTATAGTGGCATGATTAGATAATCACGCGGATATCGCGCCAGCGCACAGACTCGCGCACCTCAGTTTCCTCGCACTACTCGAGGCTGACTGAGGTACGATATTTATATACTTCTTTTGAACTCTTACAGTAGCTAACTTGTCGTAGATTACGTTCGCTTCGCGCACTACAGGTTAGACACTGAATATACTAGTTTCCTCGCACTACTCGAGGCTGACTGAGATTACGTTCGCTTCGCGCACTACAGATTGGGCCACTCGTATCCCTGCAAAAATTAGATGCTTAACATACTAGGCACCGTAGTTACCGTATATAAGACTTACTCTGATCAATGCAACGGCACGCACTTTTGATCCCCAACTCCCACTGTGTGATCTCTCTCAGTCTTGCTCTCTCAATGCTCTCCACTACTTTCATAGCCTTCTAACACTGATCATATGGACAAGGCCCCTGGGCGTAATGTTCACTTGACTGAGCAAGAACAGAAGATGTGGTATATGCTTGTCTACTACACTAGGCACCAGTATGAACAATAATGATTTAGAATGGACTATCTGTTGTACTTCATTAGACCGCGCTAGTAGAACCGCCGGACCAGTTTGTACTTTACTGCCCCTCACTTACCACGAGTTAACTGTAGTTGGAGTTAAACATGTGTCGCAAAAACTAGCAGAGATGCGTTCTGCCAACATCATTCAATCCGACGGGCGTTTTAGATGTACCATTCTCGCAACGATCTTTGACTTCTAGGACATGGCGAGAATGTCAAACGAGAAGTTTTTGGAGAGACACTAGAGGTCAATCATGACTTTCATGTACCGTGGTTGTGTTGGAGAGCCGAGTCAGAAGCAGAGCAAGAAAAGTAGAGACCGAGTAAACCACTATGACCGAAGGTACCCGTCATTCATGATCTCCAAGTGGCTTGTCGGTTATGTGTTACCGTCGCTACTCCTAAATGGTTGACGGAAGAGATAGACTCAATGCGGTCCTCAGGCAAGTATGCTGAAGAGAGCCAGAGCACCACGTCTTCTGACATATCATCTACCGGTACAGCGCATGCACCAAAAGCTACAAAACCTCCTTCACAAAACCCAACGTCCCAAGAGACGAAGCGAGCAACTCCAGTACCCTCTCGCTCTCCGCCCTCTGCACCTCCCGCAGCTTTCTCAACTCTTCTCCGACTTCAGAGTTCGCAACGAGGACGTCGCCGTGCATGCGCAAAAACACGTTCTCGAGCGTTTGCACGGCCTCAAAGTCGCGATGGGATTTCAACCGTTGGATGAGAGAGGTTAAAAACAAGCGTTGGACGTCCAGTGTGACAAGAGAGCGAAGCTCGACGTCGATCGCGGCAGGTGAGAGCGTTTTGATGTAGCTGTAAAACGTTTCGTCTGTTGTGAGTTCAGAGTCAGTGGACGAATCAATTTACGGAGTTGATTTTAACACTGACAATCGCCTTCCTTGTCCTCGGCTTGGAGCTTCTGGTTAAACACGCTCTCAGACGATCCAGCTGCCTTCTCTAGTCTCTTTGTAGATTTCTTGCTCTCTTGCTGCTCCTTTGTTTGAGCGACATCAAAACGGTGTTCCACGCCGGGTAACGTCGGCAGGAAGAATGGCGCCTTCTCTGGTGGCTTTGGAGGCTCTTTGGGTTTGTTCCGTTGCTACTCGTTGCGGTGTCAGCGATTGACCACCTGAAAAAAGATATAAACATGCCTGAATCACTTCCAAGTTGAGTAATGTCCGCCATCGAGCTCGAGGTAGAAGGGTTAGCGTGACGAGATCACCATCCAGCTGTGGAGGCGTGCTGAAGACATCCTTCGGAGTCTCTTCCACAGTGAGCGCAGACAATGCTTCCAGAGCTGTCGAAAGAGTTGAGAGTATGCGCGAAAGAGATAGAATCGAGGATCATACCTTCTTCCTCAGCCTCGCCTTGTACGGAAGGAAGGGAAACGTCAACTATGTCCTCTTCTAGTAAGCTATGGAATGACACTTCAGAATATTGTGCACGGTTTGCCCTAGTGATCGAACATCTTGAGCAAGGTAAATATGCTGAGATTCGCGAGCACGACTGACCACAGATAGACACCGACACTGTCCACATGGGACGTAGCCAAGAAATCATTCGTAGGCGAGAAACTAACGCTGGTTGCGACACTTGATGTCCGAAAAGCGTCGATGAGCTGACCAGTAGGAATATCAAAAGTGCGTATTATGGAGTCCAACGACGTTGTGATAATCCATCTCGCATCGGGAGAAAACGTCTTTCACACACGTTGGTTCTAAAATTCATGTCATTATAATTGGACGTGGCAACTCACCAAGTCAAGAACCCTGCTACGAAAGCCGCCAAGTTCTCTCACAAGTCTGCGAGTCTCTATGTCAAGCACTCGGACCGTTAAATCGTCGCAGATGACAGCTAACAGGCCACTATCCCGGTGTAGCGTTATTGATACGGCCGCAGACGGGAGCACGATGGTGCACTGCAACTCCGCTGTGTGGAAGTCGAAGAACTGTGTAAGCATTTATTTTCAGTCTTCTAAACCGGCAATATAGTGAACAGCTACGCACGTTGATTGTACCGTCCAGAGTACTCGCAATAACAGTGCGATTCAGAGCGTCGCTCGCTAAACCGGTCACACACCGCTCTTTGCGTTTTCCACTTATTCCGTCTGCGACTCCCTCCGGGAGAGGCCCGACAGAGAAGGACTTACGTTTTATCCCCGATTGCATGTTGTACATGTATATCGCACCTGTCGAAGATGATGCCATGCCAAAGTTGCCGCAGGCGGATATGCAAGTAGCCTATACATAGACGATCAATTCCCGAAGTGCTTGTGTTAAAGACTGGGAAATACCTTCACTGAGCCCACTACATCCCTCTTTTTGGTATCACTTGAGAGAGTAAAGGTATGATTGCCCATCTTTTTGTCCTTCATTGTCCATGTTCTCGCAAACGTCTCGTCGGTATGGCCTGTGAGTATATCATCCCAGTCTTTGGTCCGAATCGTCGAAAAGGAAATCGATGTAACCGGAGGAAGTTTCAGCGACGCGACAGGGATTGACAGGCTAGAGGCCTTTTTAGCCAGAGAACCTGTTCGGAAGTCGTGATCCAGACAACATATCCGAAGGGGACGAATGAAGCATACCCTGGCTCAGCTCGAAGCTTCTTGAGTCTCGTACAACGCTTGTACATCTCAGACTGCGGTCTCTTGAGGCAGTCAACAGCTGCTTCCCGTCCTCTCCGTAGTACCTCACCAAATGCGGAGGAGCATGATGACCAGACCTAAACTTGAGAAGTCGCGGAGCTGCTGTGGGAGACTCGAACACCCATTGCTAAGTACGTTTTCAGTGACACAACCCGGGAAGACATAGTGCCAGAATATCGTACCTTCACGCTGTTATCTTCACCTGAGCTAACAAGAACCGGTTGCCCGGGCACCCACTCAATCGCAGTTATAGCTCCGTCATGTGCACCGCGGACGAGATGCAGGAGTCTGCCTCCAGCATTGAGGTCCCATAGTGCGATGTGGCCGTTGGAGGACGCAGAGGCAAGGATTGGGTGACCATCTACCCAAAACGTTCAGCAGGTATGATGGAGGGTGATGAACGAGTCTGTCCTACCTGACCGAAAGCTCAGAGCCCTTATAGCGCCATCTTGCATTTTCATCCGAAGAAGACGTTCATCCATTCTAACATCGTAGACAGATATTTCTCCGTTTGCGAAGCCTATACCGACAACGTCGATTGCGGGTGACTGGGACAGAGCAGTAATCGACGCTGAAGAGGCGTCTTGAGATGTCGAGGGGGATGTAAGGAGGCAAGTAGCGGTGAATTTGTGAATGCATGTCCTACGAAAAGGAAGGCGATGTCAACGCAAATTGCGAGAGCACTCTGATCTGACGTACTGTGTGTGAATATTCCACAACTGCATTGTCCCCTGACTGCTTCCTACGAGTATTTTGTTCAGGTATGTTGCTGGGTGGAGAATAGTCGTAGCAGTGAAGCCAGGTTCAAACTGTATAGGAGGCTGGAGAGCTAGGACGGTGTCAATCAAGGCTTCAAGGTTTGCAGACAAAATTCATATACGTACCTCCGTCGGTTGTATTCCATACAAACATCCTCGAGCCATCGTCGGAAAGAGCCAATAATTGACTACCAAAGATGATGATGGATGCGAGAGAGTCCCCAAGAGGATTTGACAGACGTTTGACCTGCAATGGATGAGATACAGTCTGGTCATCAAGCGGTTGAGCACACACTTCTCTTCCACGCAGGTATTTTACAACATCTGTCCCTGTCGCAGCCCAGACAGCTTTCCCATCCATTGCCATTGAAGTGATGTTCTCGCTTTCGTCTGGACCTGGAGTACAAATCATCTCGGTTTACAAAAGAACGTTGTATTGCACCAATGTACTCACTAACAAACTGAAGCGTCATTTTCCCACCTTCCCACATCGCCCAGGACTTCCCTAGACATGTCACCAGGTGTAGACTAGGGCCTTCTGTTGCCCCCTTGAAAGATCTTGTTTGTAGAACAAACGGGACATGGTTAGTGATCAAGCCCAGTGCGCGGAAAGGCGCGAAGAGTCGCGGGTCCTTGAGGGTTTTTGGTTTTGGAGAGTCAGCCCTAATGCGTTTCCGTGGCGGCAGAGCGTTGTCATCTTCGTGGTCGTGGTGAATGGCTGCAACCATTACAGCAGGGTAGTGGTTTGTGCCAAGTTCGCCTCCAAGCAGTCGATGACTTTGAACTCGGTTCTTTGGATTCCCGGACCGTGTGGCCCGCCCAAAATTTGCAGAAAAAGTTAATCATCTCATAGACAATGCATATTGCACACCAGCGATGCTCTTATGGATGCACAAAAGCACAGTCTACAAACTGCAGCAACGGGTAGCGTACATCGTAAGCAAAGGTCAACTTGAACAAAGCAACTTTACGTGATAGCATTCGGCACAGGGATCGAGTTGGATGTTATGCACTCTGATCTGCGAAAACATGAATACAATTGACAGAGAACATACAACGTCCAATAGATTATGTCGTAGCTGCCACTTCTCTGGTGGTCTCAGGAGGATTTGCCGAGCTCTTGCCTTGCACCCGCAATTCATACCCATACCCGTCGTTGCCATTGGGTCCCTCGTAATGCATCTTCGACACGTCGTAGTTGCCTAAACTCAAAGTAAACAACATGCCCAATGACACACGAAGGACTGAGCGCACCAATAAAGTCCCAGCCGTTCTCCTTTACGTGGAACAGGTTGATAGTATTACCGGAGAATGCGTCGCGGTGTCCGGCGGCATAGATGCTCCTACGACCAAGCTCCAATGCCTCTTCGTCTGTGAGATCCCACTTGTAGCCCTGATCAAGGACACCGTATGCGAATGTGCTTCCAGAACCAACTGAGAAGAGATCTCCTTTCAGACGCGTGCCGTCTGAGTCAACATAGTAAACTGCTGGTCCCTATCGCCAAGTTTAGCAATGAGGGAGGGATAAGCATATAATCACTACTCACTGTTTTGTCCCAACCGCAGATCATCGTACCCATACTGAGGCCCATACCCTTGTAACTGTACACCAGATTACTGAGATACTTGCTCGCCGCTGCCACAGAGATTCGCTCTTTGTTTCTCAGTTCGTGCAAGCGGCATTGGATACCAAGGTATGTCTCCCAATATTGGCAATCGGCTGAACAACCAATGAGACACTTTTGTTAGAGTCAGCACGGAATAGACGTACCAGCACCACCTGCCATTGTCCCGAGCAGGTACGGGTTGATTTCAATGACTTTCTTCACCGTTCCGGAAGCTGTAGGTTACATACTGAGAAGGCGATTTCATTGCAAGGGAGGGCGTAATCACGCACCAACATAGCTTCCAGCAGTTGCTCGCGAGTCGACCGCGACAACGACGCCTCCCTTGAACCGGAACGCGAGGGTAGTCGTACCGTGCTTGATCTTGATTCTGCATGAAGGGTCGGCGTGATCGTCTGTATGCAGCCTCAAGAACGATGCAGGCTATAATGTAGTTCATGCTATTAGTGTCTACTCATTGCTGAGTGCTTGCAAGCGTACATCCGGCACTGCTGGAATGGAGAACTTTGGCAAGCCGACAGCCATTGCACCGAAACCCGCTTGAGATCCCCACATCGCATCTGCGCCGTCCTCCTCCTCGAACAGCTCCTTTGCTCTCCGAATTTCCGCCGCAGCGCTGTGTGTTGAGAAGCGGTCTATCAAGCTGTTCATGATGTGCTAAAGAGTGGTGGGAGAGGATAAGAAAGCAGTAGTGCGTTGGGTGACGCGGCCGCTAAACGCGTACGCGTAGCACGTGTATCAAGCGCCCATATATGTGCAATGCGGCAGGATTATGTACTTCACTTCACCACCAACTCTGCCATGACATGGAACATCGTGCTTGTGGCCCTTACTACTCGGGTTTTTGTTGCTCTTGCTACCCAGACGTTCTTCCAGCCGGACGAATATTACCAGTCGCTTGAAGTTGCACATCACCTTGTCTTTGGTTACGGACATATCACTTGGGAGTGGCTTACACCCAAACCGATACGAAGCATCTTTTACCCTCTACTCAATGTGCCCGTTTATTTGGCTTTGAAACAACTGGGGCTGGACAACACGCGTCTCTTGGTGGGTATGTGCAACCTGTCCTGTGTGTGTCACTCTAGAGTGACGAATAACGCGCTCGCAGATATGGGGACCTAAAGTATTGCATGGAGTTTTGGCATGCCTCACTGACGTTTATATCTGCAAGCTTACGAGGCGTGTTGCGGGGGAAAGATATACTATGCTTGCGGTACGTGCTCCGTTCTCTCGAGGAATCCATGCCACTGAGTTATACGTAGTTCTGGCTGTCGTTGACAAACCTTTTCAATGGGCTCTCGTTGTCCCGATCCATGTCGAACTCCCTTGAAACATCTTTGACGACGGTGGCGTTGAGCCTGTACCCATGGGAGGCAAAGTCTCACCGTTGGAGGTATGACTCTATCACAGGTCCACCGAGAGACGACTGAACGTGGACTATCAGGAAGGACTACGTGAAAGCTCTCGTCGTCGCTGCTCTGGCATGCGCGGTGCGCCCCACGAATGCAATCATATGGGTATATATGCTAGCAACCTCCGCATGGCAGTTCCGTCATCAAGTCAAGGTGCTGGTCTCCATGGCATTTGATACGGCTCTCGTTGGGTAAGCTAGGCTTTCGCGTCGACAAGTAGCGCAACTGATAGAAGTCAAGGATAGGCGCAATCTCATTGCTTTGCGGTCTCGATACATGGTATTACGGATCACTCACTCTCACACCCCTCAACTTCCTCGCGACAAACCTATCTTCGGTTTCTCTGTTTTATGGGTCAAGCGCGTGGCATTACTACCTAACCCAAGGCATACCCATTCTATGCGGAACGGCTGCGCCATTTGCTCTCCAAAGCACCTATCACCACCTATATCCCGGAAGTCGTGCTTCCGTCAAGCGGATGATCGGCCTCATAGTATGGACAGTTCTTATATATTCATTGCCAGGGCACAAAGAGTGGAGATTCATTCACCCGCTTCTACCTCTGTTCCAAATTCTGGCAGCTATATCCCTGGTAGACTCTCATAACATCTTCGGCCATATCGGTGCTGACGGGCATGACAAACCGTCAAGAGCAGCCTTTCTTCCTAGGATCCGTCGGGTTTACTGGCTCCTCTTTGTGCTACACATCCTACCGTTGCCATATTTGATGCGGTGGCATTCGAGGGCTCAGGTAGACGTGATGCATTACCTGAGGGATCTTGCTCCCGAAGATACTCGCTCCATCGGATTCTTGATGCCTTGCCACTCTACGCCATGGCAAGCATACTTACACTCACCCTTACTCGCGGATCCTGGTCGGCTATGGGCATTAGGTTGCGAGCCGCCTGTTGGGTAAGTTGTCGACTAGTGTCATGAATTGGCTTTGACATATACCCTCTTTCTCAGCATAAACGCAGATAATTACAAAGACCAGACCGATATCTTCTACGAATCGCCGATCGAATATCTTCGCGGACGATTTCCTGCGTCTGTTGATGTGGAATTTGCCCCTTCGCCAAAGCCGTTCGCAGAACCAGGTCAACCACCCTCCGAGACTTACGATTGGAGACACGAGTGGCCTGAATACCTTGTCATGTTCGGAGCGTTGCTTGATGATCTAGAGGTATCGAAGCTGTTACGAGAAAAAGGATATCGTGAGATCTGGCACAAGGAACACGGGTGGGAGGGAGACAGTCGGAGACGGGGCGGCGTTACGGTGATGAAGGTATCATAGTCGTTGAAAGTGATTGGAGGTGTACTCTAGAATACAACGGACTCTAGGAATTGGATTTGAACAACAACACCTTCCAGATTCGGGTGTTCGCCTACCTATCTGGGCCATGTCGATCTGGGTGAGGCTCGGCGCGGCGTGGGGCTCCGACATTGAAAGAGCGGAGGCCTCGTGTATATTAAGCACACTTATCTTGCTCTCAACCCCCATCTACCTCCATGGCTCTCCCGACTCTCCCCAGGGAACTCTGGCTCGACATATTTCGCTGGGCGACGGTCTCACCCCAATCGCTCGCACTCAACACCACAAGCTACTATCCTTTTCAATCGGACTATGCGCCGCTCAAGTTTGGCTGGCAGGACGAGGAGGTGTTCTCGACGAAACGCGTACTGGTACGAGTATGCAGGGAGTGGAGGTGCCTCGCGATGTCTCTTCTCTTTGAAGACATTGTCCTCCACAAAGGAGGTGACGCTCTCAAGCACACTCTTGAGACCGCGGAGCGGGGCGAGGGAGATACTGCAGCTGGTCTCTGGCGGGTCCGCCGCATTTGCCTCCCCTATTCGAGCTGCACTCCCTGGCAAAATGAGCTCGTAGGTGCCTCAGAGTTCATGAAGGCGTGTCCCCAACTCGAGGTGCTCGTTCGCCCTTGCCGCCACCACGCCGAGGACATGAGGTTTGATATCTCGGCGGACGACTGTCCGTCCTTGGCCTCACTCAAGCGTCTCGACTGGTGGCACTACAACGACGCTGCCCGTAGTGGCGGTTTCAACTCCCTTGCGCACGTACTGCATGTGGCACCCAACCTTCAGTATCTTACCCTGACGGGTGACCTGTGGCTAAATCTGCTGCAACGTGAGCCGATCACCCTCCCCAAACTCTCAACTCTCCGCCTGAGACGGATGAACGTATTGTTTCTCCAGGAGGTCTGTCGCTGGTCGTTGCCATCACTCCGACACATTCTACTAGACACTTACCCGAGCGTCCCGGGTCAAGTGGGAGGACTCTGGGCCAAGTTTGGTCAGCAAATCAAGATCGTCGAGCTTGGGAGGAGCTTGAAATTCTACGTCCTTGATCTCATCACTCACATCCTCTCGCACTGTCCCGAGCTGGAGGAACTCAACTATTACGTGCAGTTCACTGCTACCCCTCATCCATCCGTCGAAAGCCATCATCACGTCAGTACCGTGCGTATGCACGCCTATCCCAACTCGATTGTTGCGGGAGGTAGCTCGACTTTTTGGGAGCATGTCGAGGAACACATACTTGCGTTCCAAAAGCCGTCCTTCCCTGCACTCAAAAGGATCGTGCTGCATGGTGACTGGAAGCCGTATCTGGCAGGAGAGACACTCGCCCGGCTAGACACCATCGTCAGGGCTCGCGATTGTTCACTCGAATTCGAGAGTATCCCGTAGGACTCGTTGTGCATATTAGTGTCAATAATGCTTCTCTCTCCATGTATCCTCTCTCAATTCAGAGTAGAGTTAGAATTCCAAGTCGCTGACAAACGATGGCTCCTTCTCCTGCGGCTTTGCTTAGACATGTATGTACTAGTAACCATATAATGATTGAAAGCTGCTTCTTTCGATTCCACTACCCGAAAACGCCATCGTCGTCGAAGTCGGACTTGAAATTGCAATACGGTATTAACCACAGACGCTCGTGGACCTTCACAGTGGTCGACACTACTGTGCTGGTAAGTACTTAAGACTCTGGTTGGACTTGACTCAACTTGGGACGACCGCCGCTGATATTCGTCGTTTTCTATGTTGATTTCCTCCGCATGCCCTGAAAGGATGATGATTTGGATTACAAACTCTCTGCGATGAGGTGTCGATATGCCTGAAGACTCTGAACACTGAACAGCGCAATGGGCAGGTCTATGCGTAGTGAGTAGTCCAAGGGTGCGTCTCTAAGCGATTGGTGACATCTGAAAGCTGACAGCGATCTTCACTAGTTTTACATCTGCTACTACAAGCAGCAGGTCCCTCAGAAGCCCGAACGATGATACTCTGATAGTTTCCCCACTTGAATAGTCTGTTCATGCGTATGTGTGATTCGTAGTCTTCCTCTTGACTTGCTGCCGACTCTACACAGTCTAGTGCGCACCATTCATCTGTCGACAACCGCGTGCACTTTGCAAACGACATTGGTTATCGACACGTCGATATCGTCGGGCATTGCCAAACGCGGCTGCATGTCGGGAAAGGCAATCTGCCTCCCAGACTTTGTTGCTCTCTATGATGAACCTTGGCTTGTAATGACGACCAACGTCGCTCGCTCAAGTGCTGGTTTACTCTCCGAGTCCCTTCCAGCCGTCACTGCTCGACCGCCTAGATATTTGCCTTGCTATGCCTTCGCCCACGCTCTCCCTTTCTTCGGCCACCTCACCACACAACTCGCGCAGCCAAACAACAAAAATTTGTTGTCATGGACCGTGCATCGTAGGCGAGGCTGCTACAGTCTCAGCCGACCGGGGCCCATCAAAATACGGAGGGCCAAAAAAACAGCGACCTTAGATCCCAACGCACCGTTGAACACGTGTTGGATACGTGCCATGACCATTGCATGCATTCGTTCTCGATGGACCATTGTTGTCCTCCCGCCGCAGTCCAAACGTCAAAGCGTCGACGGCCAAGTCGCTTTGGCCATTGCTGTGATGCAAGTCGGTCATTTTTGGGTGCGTTTTGGTCTTTGCACAGCTTCGGTTCGCTCACTTGCTGCATTTACTAGCGCGTCCGCCGTGCCTCTCGTTGGCCAAAAAGTTGAGACTCAAAATACACAAGTGCCAGTCGCTCAGCATGACCAGCAGATGCGCACCGAGAAGGTATAGCACGAAAGCGTATAAATAGGGTAGGGTTTTCGCCTTCAGTCTACCAACACCACACCCTAACTCCTACCAAACTATCTCATAGACACTGTCACTCGTCTACTGCGCTATTAACCACGGCTCTGTCTCGAACTTCCGCCTGCAAACCTCGTCAAGTACACCCAACCCACTGCCAACCGCTCGACCTCATGTCCATCACAACAGCGGCGAACAAGGCTTCTGCTGCTAGCAAAGCTTCCTCGGCTACCCACGCCGACATCGACCCGTTCCCCTCATTCTCAACTGCGCTCGCGAAGCCCAACAAGCTTGCGATGCAGACGCAGCACCTCCTGGGCGATCCAAAAAAAAACCTCTTCTATCGAGGCTTGCGCGTTCCATCGCGGACTGTCTGGTTCAGCCGGTGAGAGACTTTGTTTGGAGGTCGGGTAGGCCACGCTGACGCGAACTTCGTATTTCAGGAGAGCCAGTCAGAGCATCTCTTGACCGAGTTGAAGGTGCAATCCTTCGTTTACGTGGGAGACAGCAGATAAAGCGTCAATCTGCTTTCTCGGTCGTCGGTGCAAGAAGCCTTCGGACACTTCGTAATGCAGTCACATCGACAGTGCGACTCATTACGACGTGTCTGAGAGCGGCGTTGCAACGAGCGAAGACGAGAGCAACGAGGAAAACGCGGGGAGAGGCATACAGAGTCATGTCAAGCATGGCGGGACTCGATGTTATGCAGAGCGGGGAGAAGACGGATCCAAGTTCTTGTCCAAGATGCCGGCATCGTGAACCCAACTGCTGTCCTGCGTTGGATCCCCGTTGGCAGTAGAGTTCTCCGCATTGTGAAGAGCTCCTTGGGCCGACACGAACGTGATCAAAACCCAATCGCCATTCTCGGACTTAGGCGAAGCAGGATCGACGACCGTGTCAAGCTGTTCGTCACCGTCTCCCGGAGTCGGCATGCCTCGCTCGCCCAATTCTTCCATCGTCAGTTCTCCTTCCTTCCAATCGCGGCGCTTCCAAGGGATGCAAGCAGAAATCCAATCAGTGGGTGGCTCCGGCTCAGCATTGCGAGCAAACTCCCCGTCTGGCTTGAACCCCAATTGTATAACTTTAGGGGCACGTTTGAAAGGCCCGCTCACGCCTGAGGGCGCGTCAAGCGCGCGAGCAAGTTGATCTATGTCAATGTCGGTGAGTACTCCTTCAAGTAGCCACACACTGTTTACAGACTTACCAGACGTATCAGCAGCCTGCGGAGGAGCCCCCTCTTCAGTGAAGAGCAGCTCGAAGTCGTCGGATCGGTCGTTCTCGTCGTGTGGCATGGTGTAGACGGAGGGCATGACTGAGCAGGAGAAAGCTGGAGTTGAGAAGCTCTGAGCTCGAGCGAGCTCCATTATATAGGCATACGGGCTTTGGCCATGGCCAGAACTCTGTGAGAACCTGTTCACCGCCATCCGCACTAAAAAAACTGCTGATAACGATTAAAGATCGCCATTGCTGGGCAGGAGGGCCTGAAATCCGCGGTTATTATCTGGCGAATGTGACGACGGACCTCACACAAAACATGGAGAAAACGCGTCGAATAATGAAAGTAATACCGGTCCATGGTGTCAAGACGGCGGTTTAAACGTAACGTGTTTCTGGGGAGAGTCATCGACCCGCGATATGCTAAACCTGTGAAGATACCTGCAGGTGAGCTCAGCAGCAGCAATATTCAAAATGAGAGGAGTAGCGAATCTACTGCAGCGCACCGCGACGCTCGCGTGTTTCGATGTGAAAAGCTGTAATTTGCGATTTCCCAACCTAAAGAATATTTCTAAGAATTTTCGTACAGTGTTGATGCTGTGAACTGTCCAAATTCAGTTATCCAAAAAATAGCTAGATGACACCAGGTACGTCACCGTCGCTTTCTGCCCTGTCTGAGGACAAGGCTATCCCGGAGCTCCTGTCTGCCTGGCCATTGGGAAGCATGGAGATTGTGCAACCTGTTATAGTCCTGTGCACTTCACAATTAGTATGATCGCACTGTGCAGGGCCATGTTGCGTTTTATGGCCCGCCGCAATAACGTCGCCAAAAGGACAAAGTGGTGTATGACTCACTCTGCAAGTGGGCCAGGTCCGAAAAAGTAGAAGTACAGTTGCTTACCCGATAACTTAGACAGCAGGCCGCCACGGTTGGCCAAACAAACACGTTTTTGTCGCGAGGTATTCAGCTACAGTAGCAGCTGTTCGAGTCCAGCCATATATGTTGCACCAACACGAGAGGTAGCAAACAGATAGAATTATCAGGCTAGTAAAGTAGATAGCATAACATAATACTAGGTAGCTACTAGAGCAGGGGATGAAAAACTAGATCCGTCAATGACATTGAGTGTGGGCAATGGAAAACCAATTTCACACGCCACTCATTATCACGACGCCCGTTCAAGCTTCAATGCCTAGGATACGGGCTACTAGAGCCATGCCCGCGCTGACTTGCGCTATGTGGATTTCCACCGCGTCCTCGCAGCTGTAAAGATAAACCAGAGCTAGTAGACTGCGAGTGAGATTGAGATTGAGATTGCGACTGCGGTGTGGCCTGTTCCGGTGGTGTACGCCACCCAAACCCACCCTCGATGCGTTGTGCAGGTACAAGCCTGGTAGGAGGCGGATGCATGCTCGGCTGTCGAGTGCTCTGCTGAGGCTGATGACCGCCTTGAACTCTGTAGGAAGATGATGGCGGCCTCAGGCTGCTAGAGTTCCCACCCCGCAAATCCGGTGAGAAGCGAAAGACTTCAGGCTCAGGTGTCCATGACCTATGTGACGACGAGTTCGCATCCGGCTGGCGACGCGGAGCTGGTTGTGGTCGTAAAGCTAATGGCGACGAGTGTAAACGTGCCTGAGCTTGGACATGGGTCGAACCTGCTTGAGCGGTATGACTTGTGCTGCCGTTGACGGGCGCGTTTGTGCCGTTTCTTGGGGCTTGAGAACTGCTACCCTGAGGAGCGGAAGAGGAAGGCGGAGCGCCACCACGTTGTGCGGCCGGGTTGCTGTTAGATGCATGGTTGTTGCTGCTCATGACGGTGGCTTTGGCGTGCTAGACTCGCTGCGAAAGGGGACTTGTGTTCAACAGGGCACGTTCGACGCTGTATATATAGTGTGGCCCAGCGTCTCTGTGTTCATACGTCACACCGAAGCGATGTTGCTCGTAACTAGACTACTGCCAGAGCACTGTACGGGCCAGTACAGCATGTCACGGCAGAGAGTCTACGACAAGCCATCAGTAAGGCCGACGGGCCAGGACGCGGCTCAGTCCTCTCCGCAGCTGGTGAAGGGGCTAGTCAGCTTCCATCCTAGTAAACATGCGGTGAACGTACGTATGTGATTGGAAGGACACAGCCCAAGAGCCCGCTGGCTTTGCTCAAGTCGACGGAATAGGGAAAGTATCATAGAAATTCGCCGCGGGCGGAGCAGATTTTACACCGCCGACTCGCACCATGTTACAGCGAACATGTCCAAACAACTTGAGTCAAGAGCCGACGCTTGAGCTGAGGTAAGTACTGGAGAGAAATGCGTTGAATGACCGAGTAGAAACAACTGTGGTAAAGCAAGCGCCCCGCGACGAGTTGAGCCGCGATAACTGCCAACGAAAGTCCGCAAATCGTGTTCGCCGCCATCGCCCTGGGTGTTATGGGTGTTTTGTGGGAAGCAAACTAGTATCCCTAATAGACGACATCACTGGCCTGACGAAGCATTTTGTGCTATCCTCACAGCCAAGCATCTGTCTCGCCCGATAAGGTGTCCGACAGTACGTCGCGAGCTACAGCTGATTGAGGGCATTGGCCGCCAGTGCACGCGAGCTGTGCTTAGAGTCGGGAACCATCAATACTGACGGGAAGAGAATGGATGGGCTATCCAGGCATATGAGCGAGAAAGATGACGGTAAGAGGCGCATCGATGTGGAAGCAGCAGCGATGCATTTTCGGATATCGGATCGGCTTACTCACCTCCAGACCTGGGTATGGTCTAAAAAATGAACCCTTGCTCCCAGTCCCAGAGCCCTGAAACCAGTCGCATCTAGTCATGAGAGAAAGTGGTGTAAATCGCAAGCTGTATTAGGAATGCAGGTGGACAACGAATTATGAGGGAGGGGAAAGAGCTCATGCAGATACGACAGCAAAATACCACGAAACGCGACGTCTAGCTCCTGCTGTCCTTCTGCATTCTCGTCAACTATTCCGCGGATATTAGTGAAATGACAGTTGTGCCGAAGAATAATGGACATACCCTTCTTCTCTTCTTCAGCCTGTTAAATACAAAGACGGAAATCAGGACTCGCAAAACATGCAGGATTGTTGACATACTTATGCTTCTTCATCTTCTTTCGCCGTTTCCTCCTTGTACTGTCCATATAGACATCAAACTCTGCCTGCGCTTGGCTCACTTCCGCCGCATGCACTTTCGACTCATCCAGTCCCAGCCTCTTCAACGTGCCTTCCCATGCAAGCGCTGCTTCAACTCTACTCGAGACCAACGCCTTGGCGAGTATCCGGGCAGCGTCAGCGTCCGACTCTGGGGATGCCTCGGGTGGCTCGTCGACAGCCCCGTGTCTTGTCGCTTCAGCATCCGGAGACGGTGAATACGAGAAGGGCGCCGAGGGCGACTCAAATACTGAAGACGCAGGTTGTGAAAGGGTCAGGAGGGGTCGATACAGCGAGAAGAATTGATGCAGTCTGAGGTCCTGAGGATTGATAGTTGGGTGAATGGGGAGGGGCGCAAAGTTGATGCTTAGTGGAGAGGATGTGAATGGACTCTTCGTCTCAGCGTTGGGTGGTGTGATATTGGCATCCTCTACGACGCTGCTCGGATTCGAGGAGTCACCGCTGTTCGTCGTGGCAGAGGCGTCGACTTCAGTCTTGCTGGTGCTGTTTGTTTGTGCCAGCGACTTCGCAGCATTAAAAAAGCGGCCGCCGCCAGCTTTCGTGTACACAGAGTAAGCTCTGCGTACAGCCGGTAGTGGCCTGAGCAATGTCGAGAACGATGACATGAGCGACGACGCTGAGGTCGCCGCAGATAGTGATGGTGCAGAGCAGAAACGGGCCTCCTCGCAGAGTCAATGAAGGCTAGCGCTCCTCCCACGTGGCATTCACACAGATTCAAACGCTCATCAGCACTGGCACGGCGGCAGGACCCACACGAATATCTTAGATTACTGACACCTACAACTGAGAAGTAGAGCTACATGCCGCGAATATATTTTTCTACGAAGATTGTAGGTCAACGCTGATATCGTATACGCACCTCTAGGCTTCTGAGACAGCAATTGCGAGCAGGAGCTGGTTCGGACCCTTCAGGGCTTTTTGACGGCCCATGCAAAGCTCCAGCGACTGTGTAGATGCACTTTGAGCTCCAACAATTCCGCCGCTGCCTCGCGCTTCATTCTTTCTACGCTTTCAGGAAGATACCCGTCGCTGGATGAATCCATTTAGTAAGTAACACGTCTAACAGCACCGTACTACTTACCTCAAAAGCAGCGGGCTCAATCCAGATATGTACGATAGACAGTTGGTCCGCAGCATCTCCGCAAGTACCCTGTCCTTCTCATTACCTATCAAATATGGTCACGCGATGTATAAACCAATGAATGACGATATGACATCTTACTGTAAATCCACGGGCCGATAGGAACAAATGCCTTCGCCCATCCTACATCGATGAGGGAGTCTATTGATCTAAGCCACGAGGGGGACATTCCTGCTGCTTCGATGCTACCACCGCGGGTCTTGATGGCGTTATATCCAGCGAAGAAGATGCGCTCTGTCGACGAGGAGGTGGTTTCTGAGAAAGACACAGGGCGCTGTCGTTCGTCATAAAGTTGCATTTCTCCTTCGCCTAGTAGCAGAATACCCCCAGGCCGCAGCGTAAGCGCGAGCTCTCTGAGGAAGGCAGGGTAGTCCCGAATCTATGGCACAATTGTGAGCGGGGCCAGTAGCACCTGTCAATAGCGATAAAGACCTACGCCCATAGAGATTGCTCTCGCGTGAACAACGTCAAATGACTGGTAGAAGTGTGCGAAGCCAAGATTCGCCTAAGTGTCTATTAGACCAGCCTTGGTGATCTCGCCTGAAGAGCTTGCCTACATCATCTATTTCGAACCTGCTGACAATGTAAGTTGCGTGGATCCAACTGATTGGGCTAAGCAAATCTGAATTTGACCCACCGACAGTTTGATGGAATTTCTCTTGTCAAAACGCTTATGAGCTTGTGTTTGCAAATAATGAGCCAGGAGCTTTTACCCTTCTAGTCTCGGTGGAGCAAGGTCTACTCCGACCACATCGCAGTGAGAGAACTCTATGGCCATGTCGATCACCCTGTAAATAGCATCATCAGCGTTCTGTGCATGCCCCTCTGTCGGGAACCAACCATCGTCCGCTTCCAGTGCCAATGTCGAGAATACTAGGTCTTCGATCAGCCCTGGGCCTCAAAGCCCATCGCACGAGGTTCCCGGCAGGATAAAGCCCGCCAAGCATCAGAGTGTAGATATGATGCTGTAGATCCAGTCGACGATGTTCTTCATTGTCCTAAATAATCATCAGTTGTCTAGAGCTTCCGGTAGAAACCGGCGGCCTTACTGCAGGGAGGAAGTACGTCTATGGACAGGATGTCAACATCGGCACTACCTCTCCAACGTCAAACTGCTTACGTCGTTTTGACTGTTGAGAGTTCTGCCATACACCTCTCGAAGCTGAAGATGTTGTCAATCAATCGTCAGTGCCGGCTCCAAATGACGACTTCGTTGACTCACTATCATGCGCTCATCTATAGACGAATGAAATGAATACAAAGAGGGAGCTGGGCTGACTGACCGTGTACTAGAGGAGTCGTCAGTATCGCCCATGGCATGTAGACCTGTCGAGAACCTGGAGATGAACCGCCAGTATATATAGGGCTGATAAGATTGTGTGTATATGTTGTTTGCGCAGCTTTGACAGCTTGCGAAGAACTAACTGCAGCTTTTCCTGAATGATGGAGGTGATGTCGAAGTCCATAATCTGAGTGACTCAGGCTGGACAGGACTACTGGTGTTTCTTTGTCGGAGCGGCAGTACTCGGGCTCAATTCATGAGGACATTGCATCCGGCACGACATCCAGGGTTCGAGTCGAAAGGATGTGATAGGCAGGGAGTTTAGGACCATGCTGTGCTCCTAAGGCGCATCATGAGAGAAGTTAGCAAATTTTCTACTTTGTTACGCAGCACTCACAGAGATGTGGCTTGGGTAGTTACAACTCACCACTGAAGTTCGTATGCAATCCACATGAAGGCTTCGTTGCATTGCTTGTGTCGCACGACATCCCATGTTACTGCCGTCACGGTGAATTGTGCGTTACCAGATGAAGCGAAGCTAGGCACACGAGCAAGCAGTTACGCAGCAGAGAGAAGACTCTTCTGATAGACGTCTGTAAGTGTGGCCTATGGAGTAGAAGTGTGAAGTTGATAGTACTACTCCAAGTCGAGTCTCAGAGTTATAACGCTGCGCCATCAAAATTGCTATATCGGGTTCTTGTCCAGTTGTGAGCGTCTGAGGCCTTGTAGGCTCAAACGCGACTTGGTCTCGCATTTTGCGCTCGACTGTGTTCAGGTTGCGAAGGAGCACGCACAATCGCTAATGTCGGGCATCTGCAGAACACGGCTTGCCGAAGAAAGGAAGCAATGGCGAAAAGACCATCCTTTCGTAAGTCACCCTGCATTCGTTCTCGCCAGTTCGAGGCTGCAACTTTCGTCTCCAGGGTTTCTACGCAAAGCCAACAAAGGCAGCAGATGGTTCAATGAATCTGCTTGAATGGGAGGTTGGCATCCCAGGCAAAGCAGGGGTACGTACGCTTACCAATGTCTTGAGCACCTTGGCGCGGAGAATTGAGCGCATGGACTGCAGACAGCATGGGATGGAGGTGTGTACAAGCTCGTCATGACATTCCCTGAAGGTGAGCAACGATCCAGCCACTGCATATGGCTTCATGGGACCCAACTTTACTTTCAGACTATCCATCAAAGCCCCCAAAATGTGTGTGAGCAAGCTACAACCGTAGGTGTACGGCGGGCTGATTCTCACCAGGTAAATTCACCCCACCGTTGTTCCACCCGAACGTGTATCCATCTGGAACTGTGTGCCTGTCTATCCTCGACGAGGAGAAGTCATGGAAACCGGCGATTACCATCAAACAGGTATGTCCGTTTTCTCAATGGTACCCACTTCCCACTGCATTTCGCCCGCCAGGTTCTGCTGGGAATTCAGGAACTGCTCAACGACCCTAACGTAAATGATCCTGCGCAAAGTGAGGCGTACACGATGTTCAAGTGAGTTTTATACTCTCGTGGAGTTGTCGTGTGCTAATGGCTGGTGTGGTGTAGGAATGACAAAGTGGCATACGAGTACGTGACACTATTTTCCAACAGTTATGTTATTCACTTTTATGGTCCAGGCGGAAAGTGCGTCTGCAGGCGAGGGAAAACATACCCAAATAGTCATTCCGCAGTTCTTCAATCTCGTAAATTGGTACTGGTGTCGCGTTGTTGGTCCCACTGTGAATTCTTTGTAGATTATCTCCTCATGCTCTGCCCATAACGCTATCGTTGTATTCATCATCAAATTCAGGAAGCATACACCATAAGGACCTGATGCTACCACTACCACGCGCCATATACATGATGTATTGACCTTCTCTCCGCAGCGACCGTGGCCTCCTGAGAATACATCGCACATAAGACCTCCCAGGAGCGTCTGCATCTGAGCCGGACAGGTATCGAGCCAATCGCCGCTGGATCACACCATAATCTTGTCAATGGCACGCTTGATGGTCTGTATGAGTGAAGAGAGCTCCTTGTTCTCGTTCGTGGTGATGCTCGCAGCGATGACTGGCCTTGAGACTCCGCACGCCCTACCGAGGGCTGCCTTGGATGCCACAAAGACGTACGAGACGTTCTGGCCAAAAATTCAATTCAATTCAAAGGCTGAGCGTAATGTGACTTGACGGAATGCGTACCTTCTCTTCGCAAAGCAGAGGAAGGTGAAGCAAGATCTCCAACGGCTCTGTGTCGGCGGTGAGAATGATAATTTCTGCGATACCGCGGTTCAATGTCTTGGTGGCTGAATCGTACTAATGAGACAAAAACCAATGGCAGAGCTTCATGTTACGTACCTTCGTTGGCTCCTTTCTTCAACTGCTTGTACTGGGTAGCCTTCTCGACCAAATCGAGAATCTTACAGCCACTGTTAGAGAGCCTTGTCGCAATGATTGCAGAATACACACCTGGTCATTCAGCTCAGGACCCGCAAGAGGCCACGCTTTCGGACGTGCAGATGGGTCAGACATTTTCTACGACCTCACGGTTGAAGATCCTCGGTCGGGTGGAGAGGTATCGGCAGGGGTGAGTAGTGAGGAACGTAGTGAACAAGGTCGAGACGCAAATAATCACAGCGGAGAATTTGCGGTTCGGAAAAGAGGTTCGGCTACCCTGATCTGAACTGAACTGACCAGATCGACGGTAGATGATGATGTCGTCAGTTCGGTTGCATTTACTGCGCTCAGCCCGAGGACTGCACTTTGTCTCCCCCGTTCATCTTCAAGTTGTCAATTGTAGGTTTCGAGCAGACTCCTGACTCAAGAATTACACACTGACCTGCTGAAGCTGCTTTCTAGGCTATTCAAAGAATGGTCAACGCACATCCTCCCATCTTGAACGTGCATACGCCGTCTCAGTCGTTCGCGATTGTTTACTCGGGTAAGTGGTACAGTTTCTCTTTGCAACGCGAAATAACCAATTCGTGCCCACCAGATACCTCCGACACATTGGAAGGTTTGTTTGACAAACTCAGTAGGAAGACCAGCACGGAATTTCATGGGCTACCCGTTCAAGCTGGATGGGTCAAGTATTCATGGAATGACTCAATATGGAACCTTGATGATGGTGCGTCTCTAAATAGACGAAGGAATGCGCTACATGTTGACCCACACTGCATATTTCTTAGAGTCCGACTTTTCGATTTTTGTGTGGCGTCACAAGTCTTGCGCAGAAGGCACAGACCCGATGCCAGTGTTGCACGTACGGAATCCAGACCAGCCGTTGCCTGCGCCCTCTGCGTACCATAACGCGTCATTTTATCAATTTCAACCCACGCCATCGTCCCTTCGCCATTCACAGTCTAAACGGTCGATTGGGGACCGCGCTTCGATGAAAAGCGGGAAGTCGAAGAAGACGGTGAAAGCTGAGCAGCAGCAAGACGCTGTCCCTCAACACAAGAAGGACTTTGACAGGTTCCACAGTGAAAATGGCGTGCGCACAATCCAAGGGAGCATCGGGCCTGTTCAGAATGGTATGATCACCCCTCTCGCAGCAAATTTGGCACGTTTTAATTTCAGTCGACAGTACGTATGCTGCTGAAGAATGGGTATCGCCATGTATACATATCCAGAAAATTTGCACTGCGGCACGGGTTTATTCCTCGTGATGCTGCTCCTGGACATTACGGCTACGGAGGGCTGGTCAAGTTTGTAGCATCCTGCTGCTCTCGTGGACATCACTGATCGCATATTCTCTCTAGCTTGGGTAGCTGGCCCGTTCAAGTTGGGAAGACAAAGACGACCCACAGCGTCTACCTCTCAGAAGAAGCTCACTTCGACGTAGTGTTAGGTCGCTCGTTCTGGGAAGTGCGCCAAATCAAGATTGACCCGACTGACCCGACTGACGTTGTATGTGGTGACACCGGCGAAAAGATAGACTGTGAGCTGGTGATTCTCAAGGACGGGAGGGGGCAAATAGTGACAGTCACTTGAACGGGACCAGCCAATTTGAAGTTTATAGATACCCGACATGATAACTTATTTTTTACATTTGGGATTCAACTGTATAGCTATACTATCTGTATGTAATGTAACAGAAAGACGGTATAGGTTACTGAATTTGCTTTGGAACCAGACGATGTTGATAATCGTGATACAAATACAAAATGTCTATCGTACGGGTGACTGCTACGGCAACACTTCAGGATCTTTGTGCTTTGAATTTGGATACTCTAGAGGTTGGGGACTCCGTGCTCGAGTGCGCTTGACTCTGAGCTCGTGAGCTCGTGACTGTTGGAGGACGACGCTCTACAACCGCTTGCCTCAAAGGATTTGGGCTGGGCGTACTCTTTTCAGCATCGGGAAGGGCAGAAGCCGGCGAGGAGGGACTTGGGGATGTAGGAGTAGGCACAGCAGTCGACGTGAGAGACAATGAATCCGCTTGGTAGGCGAACGACGCGCGAGGTGCCAGAAACGAAGGAGAATCCACGACCATCCCAGGCATCTGCGCCTGAATCTCGCCTCGCTGGTACGCAGCTTGTAATTCTGCCGGAAGGGTGAAACGGGGTTGAGAAGAAGAAGAGGAGGAGGAGGAGGAAGTGTTTGCGTCAGGAGAGTTTCCACGAGGTGTCATCATCTTTGGTGAAGAGCGTTCTGAGAGGTCGATAGGGGTAGAAGCTGACGCTGAAGTACCGGATGATAGCAGCTGTGACGGCTCGGGATGCGAGAGGGATAGCTTGAACTTCGATACTTTAGGTAGCAGGGGCTGCTGCGTCGGACCCAATTCTTCGACAGCGGAGACAGGAACTAGGGGTGGTTGATGAGACGTGGCTGTTGCTAACTCGGAGGTGGGTCCTATGTTCGTAACCTCTCCTTTTTTCAGCAGCTCTAACATTTCCAGAGCCTTCTCATCGTGAGCGAGAACTTCGTCTTCGCTGTCACCTTCGTCTCCTCCTACGAGCTTTCCGCTTTCTAGTTTTCCCATCCGCACCGCGCGTTTTATTGAGCTGGAACTTGACGAAGGTATGACTGAAGCGCCTAGGGAATGAGACGCCAGCGAAATCTGGTTTGATTTGGCATGCGTAGTGCGTTCAGCTTTGAACCGCGAGATTGAGGATTTCGGCGGTGCAGATGCAAGAGTTGCTTCGAGAGGTACTTCCTACCATCAGCGATGTCAGTGTATGTGCAGAACGATGCGGGGGAGACTGTACCGGCTGGTCCCACTCGTCCTCATTGTGAGTATGGGCTCTCATGGCGCTAGCAGCCTCAGCACCTATGGTTCGTCGCTTGTGGTAATATTCAAGAGCAACTTCGCGCTGGTGCTGGACAAAATCAAAGTCTTCGTCATTCCAATCTGATATCTGCTCGTCACGCGGCAGATCGTCTTCGCTTTCCTCAGATTCTGGTGGTTGATGATTTCCTATGAAGCCGTCTTCTGAGTCGGAACCTTCAGCGCCGTCCTCCAATGAGCCAGGATTCGACTCATCGTCCGAGTCCTGCGTTGGCTGGAAAGACGGCTGACCAAGACTACGAGGGTGTCTTTCTACGACGTGAAGCTTCATGGGCTGTCGGTCGTAGCTTTCAGGCGAATGCTTGCCACTGAGACGCAAGGTGCCGGGTGCGACATCTCCCCAGTCCACATCAGCTTTCTCTTTCTGTTCGGACTTTATCCGACCATTTTCATCAATGTCGTGCGCGAAAGAAACTGATTTCTTCGCCTTTGGTGCCTTCGTGCCAGCAGCGGTTAGTCGGTCGTGTTCCGTAAGATCTGCCTTCTCCTTTTCTTCTTTGTCGCGACTCTCGACTACGCTTCTAATCAAGGCCCTTCCCAGCTTTTTCTGGAGCTCCCGGGCTTTCTTCAAGTTCTCCATTTCTGTTTTGGCTGCCGCCTTGCGCCTCTCCGTCTCTTGTTGATGTCGCTCTCGTTCGGCTTCAGCATCTCTCTGACCTTGGGCACGTTCCTCTTCCTCAAGAAGGTCCAGAATACGCTCGCGTTCCGCCCTGCGGCGCTCTCTTTCTGCGGGAGACAGAGTCCACACCGGTAGCAAGTCCGGGTCATCGAAATGCCCCTCTGGATCAGGCCTGAATGCATAGTCCACGGCGGTGACCGGCTCAGTTATGTCAACGATGGGCAGTCCTTCTTCGTTAATCAGCTAGAGAGTCAGTTCTTAATGTGAGACTGGGGGCATAGATGACTGAAAAGACATACCTCACCCTTCTCATTTCGCCTCGACGCGTCTCCGGACTCCGCCTGGTCACCAAGAATCTGACCTAGCTTGTTAGAAAGCTTGCGAACCTGATCCTCCGACAGCTTGCCACCGACGGCATCTGAGGTCTGCGCCGTGTCTGGAGACAGAGACTGGAGGATCGCGCTTAACGCTAATCACACAAGATTATTTGTGCATCTCGTGCATAGAAAGAGATGGTCTGGCCTACCTTCTGCTCTGCTCTCGCCTAGGTCTTTGACCGCAGACAGCTCCATCTCAGGTAGTGAAGGTAGGAGACAAAAATATGCACCCGTTACGCATTGGCGGAAAAACACGACCACTGCAATTAAACGAGCAGTGCAGCTCGAGTGCCATTTCGGACTTTGCCGAAAACTTTCTGCCCTCACCTACAAGGTCGTGCTTGTCTACTCTCAAGGAAGCAGCCATGGTCGTCGTACACGCACAACCCAGCACGTCTGCTACTACTCAAAAGAAGAACCGCAGGAAATTGCACAAAAAGACCGCGACAGCGGTCGAGGGCGATGCAGATGTGCAGGCGGATGCCTCTAATCCCCGGGACGTCGATAATCACGACGACGAGCTCATGATTGACAACGACGAAGCCGATATTCCTGCAGATAGCTCTGCACCTGCCTTTCCTGCCCTCTCTGCGGCTGCCCAACGCTCCTCCCTCAAGTCTGAAACTCGACGAGTGCCTATACCTCCTCATCGCACGACACCTTTGAAAAAAGATTGGGTCAGTATATTCGGGCCTTTGACAGAGATCTTGGGGCTACAGGTGCGAATGAATGTGCAGCGCAAATGTGTGGAGATTAGGGTATGTGTTGATTTCTGTTGCCGCTTCTGAGCTCTGATAGCATACATCATTCAGACGTCGAAACACACGAAAGAAGTGGGTGCTTTGCAGAAGGGTGCTGATTTCGTCAAAGCATATGCACTGGGTTTTGACGTAAACGTGAGCTCGCTTCATTGTAACTATCGGACAATCGCTTACTGCTTTTTTATAGGATTCTATCGCCTTGCTTCGTCTGGATGATTTGTATCTCGACTCTTTCGAAATCAAAGACGTCAAGACACTTCACGGAGACCATCTTTCACGGGCTATAGGTATGTAGAATAGCCCCCGCAGACAGCCAGCTCGCTAACGATGATCACAGGTCGTATTGCAGGTCAAGACGGAAAAACCAAGTTCACGATAGAGAACGCGAGCCGCACGCGAATCGTGCTCGCTGATACGTAAGGACCGCGTTTGCCAATTCTCTTGACCACCAAGTCTTACCCACGTTTTTCCAAAGCAAAATCCATATTCTTGGCTCTTTCCAGAACATCAAGGTTGCCCGCGACGCTATCGTGTCCCTCATCCTAGGTTCACCTCCAGGAAAGGTCTATGCGGGTCTGCGCACCGTCAGTAGTCGTATGCGACAGCGAGCTATGTGAACCGTCGCCAGAACTGATAATCGTAGCTTGTGATGTATTTTCATTGAGTGTTGTATTATGTGCGTTCCGACTATTGACGATAGACATGTCACGACAGCTTGGGTTTCGCTCAGCTTTACATCTTTTGCTGTACATTGAAGGTAAGCATTCCGAGGACGATGGCTTTGGTACCGACAGTGGTCACTCGTCACGGCAACAGTCACGGTGCTGTATATGGTAGACGTCGTTGAAAGTCAACCTTGACTCTATTCCTCCACCTTCACTCGTGCTCTTCAATCTCGGCTGCGGCCTGCGCTCACACACTCTTTTTACTTTCTAATGGTTGCTCTACGCTTCTGTTTCCTGCTTTTTACGCTGGTCGTATCCTGCTCAGTCCTCGTTGCCGCAGAAAGTGCATGGAATGGCCACACTACGCCCGGTTCGACGGAGCCAAACAGCTTCAACCCGTACTATGTCGCTCCAGGAACGAAAGGCTACGATTCTGGATCTCGGCTTCTGCACTACGCTGGCAAATGGCAAGAAAAGTACTCTTCGCGATACGCCCACAAGTCTGTACACACTACTTCTAGCGCAAACTCGTACATGTCTTTCACCTTTACTGGCACCGGTGTCGAATGGTTTGGGAGCACAGGAAAGAAGCACGGTATCGCGGATGTGTACATTGACGGCCAACTCGTCAAGAACGTCGATACCTGGAGTGCTGAGACTCGGCGACAACAGCGCTTGTACTGGGTGTTTGACTTGCCGCACGCGAAGCACACGTTAAAGATAGTCAACTCTGGCACAAAACGCGACGAATCCGGGGGTAGCACTGTCGACATCGACGCGTTGGTTGTGACGATGGGATCCAGTGCGGCTGCTTCAGTACCTTCGCCACCGGAACAACAAAACAACGCGATCGCTGGTGAGAATTACCCTGTTGCGGACCAGGATTTTGCCATTTCGCCCGCTGGATCGCAGTGGACGTTATCTCAAAAAGGGACTACCGGTGTTCACGCCATGCAACTTGCCGTCATATCCGAGACCCATGCGATTATCATTGACAAGGTCGAGCATAATCCCCTTTCGATTAACGGGCATCCTGCCTGGGCGGCACTCTACAATCTCAAAACGCATTCGTTGAAGCCTCTGAGCATGCGATCGAATTCTTTCTGCGCAGGAGGGACCTTCCTCAGCAACGGGACTCTCATCAACGTCGGCGGGAACCCTGTCGTCGAGGATCATACATCTGCTGCAGACTTTGGCGACGTGGATGGCCTGCAAGCGATCCGGATCTTTGAACCCTGTGACTCGGAGAATGTCGACGACTGCGAGATGGTTGAGAATCATGCTCGTCTCAGGATGGCTTCCCCTCGTTGGTACAACACGGTTTTGCGGATATCCGACGGGTCTGCTATGATCATCGGAGGGTCGAGGAAAGGCGGTTGGATCAACAATGCAACCACCAATAATCCGACTATCGAGTATTTTCCTCCAAAGGATATCAACGGGGAGAACGGGCTGCCTATCAAACTCCAGTTCTTCGTGGACACCCTCAACTCGAATTTATTCCCTATCGCATTCTCCTTACCCGATGGAAAGGTGTTCATGGCAGCCAACCACGACGCTATGATCTACGATTGGAAAAACAATGTGGAACGTCGACTACCACAGATCCCTAACGGCGTGCGTGTCACTTATCCCATGACTGGTACTGGCGTTCTTCTCCCCCTCACGCCGGCGAACAATTACATGCCTGAGATTCTTTTGTGCGGAGGGTCTACTGTAGACGACACGAAGCCTGGATACGAGATCTCTTCGCAAGATTCTGCGTCTAGTCAATGTTCGCGCATGGTTTTGACCGACGAGGGGATTGCTGCAGGGTGGCAAGTCGAGCAAATGCCACAAGCACGCACGATGCCCGACGCCGTTCTTCTTCCTACCGGCAAGGTGCTCATAGTCAACGGAGCTGGTAGCGGTATCTCGGGCTATGGTAACGTTCTCAACCAAGTCGGCGCCTCAAATGCAGACAATCCAGTGTTCACGCCTGTGTTGTACGACCCCGCTGGGCCTGCTGGTCAGCGCTTCTCGTCTGCTGGTATGCCGACCAGCGACATACCGAGATTGTATCATTCGGTGGCTACGATGACTCCGTCGGGGACGGTGATGATTACTGGAAGTAACCCTAACCTGGACCGCAGCGAGGTTAAGTATGGCACTGAATATCGCGTCGAGTGGCTTAGTCCGCCTTACATGGCCGCCTTGCGACCTGAGGTTTCAGGTGTTCCGAAAAAGATTGGTTTCGGGAAAGAGGTCAACTTCTCTGTCAAGTTACCTTCCTCTCTGCCAAATGCGCACGTGAAAGGTAAGCACCAACCTCACAGTCCATGTGTCGCAAATAGAACTGAGTGATGACGGACAGTTGTGCTCATGGACTTTGGTTACGTGACACACGCCGTGCATGCCAATTCTCGCCTTGTATACCTCGAATCCACCGTAGCTGAAGGTACAGTGACGGCCACCGGCCCTCCGGACGGGAATGTCTACCCGCCTGGCCCTGGATGGATCATGGTGGTCGTCGACGACGTCCCGAGCGAAGCAGTGAAAGTGATGATAGGTGACGGACAAGGGCCAGAGGTGAATGAAGGCGCGATAGCAAAGTGAGATGGCATCGTCAAAGTTTTTTTTTTTTTCCCTATCCAACGCTCTGATATTTGTGTCTTTTTTTTCAAGTTTACTCTCGCAAACTAGTGCGGACCAGTACGACGACCAGAAACATGAAGATGAGGACGGTTCGGAGTGAAGGGTCGTTCGAGGGCTGGAACTTACTATCTTGGTATTGTTTTTGAATCCTTGCACAACCTATCCGGCATTGTTGTCTTTTGTTCCTTTGTTTAGCATATCGACTTGTATTTTGGGTATATGGTAGCTCTCGTCTATTATGGTAACAGAACACACAAGAGGTCGAGGTTGGATTTTTGGAGAGGGTTTGACCAGGGGGGCAGGGTGGTCGCCTCGATTAGACAGACTAGCTCGGGGGTGATGAAGTAACAGGGCAGTAATGACTCGGAGGACAAGGACGGGCAATTGTCAGTATCGAAGCAATCTCAATCTCACTGGAAACAAACACTGCTCTGTCGTGCAGGGGGCAACTAGATTTTCGGTGCATTATGGAACATGAGCAAGGAGAAATTACCATCCGTTCAAATATATTTGCCATACTGCACCTATAAACAAATGGGACCCAGTTATGTTGGCGATCTTCGAAACTCTCTCCTCACGAACCATCTCACGCTTCGTTCGTCTCGTAAAGTGAGCAAGTCTTGCGCTAACCCGCTATCTGCTCCCGCGCAGCCGACGTGGATCGACCGCGGTTGTCCCTGCAACGCTCTTGTATCCCGCGCTGTGAGGTGGACAACCTGCTTTTCTGCGAACTGCTCCATGTTTGGTGGCGACGATGATGTGAGCTCGACGTGGAAGAAAGGGGGTTCGTGGGCGTAGACAGGTTGAGAGGGACACCGAAAAATGTGCGCGTCCATGTTTATTTTGGGGAGCACCGATGCGAGCACAGAATTATGCACTGAACTTCCGCTGTGAGCGGAATGTTTGGGCTGAGAGGTTGGCTGCTGATTGAGGGAGTAGTAAGAGAAACGTACCGGTCCACGCTTTTGTGCTGGAATCAGCATGGTACACCTTAGCCGGCAGTGAGCAACACCAGTCGTTGGAGAGTGAATGAGATTTGTTTGTCTCGCGGAGTTTTGCAGTTCCCGTACTATTCTGAGGTGGTGGTCCAGTTTCCATGTTGTACTAGCTGCCCACACGTACAGTGGCGTCTGTACTACGAGTGTTGCAAAACCATTGCAGAGGTTCTTCAGTATTGACGTCGACTACTAGCTATGTATCGAGGACAGCTACAGACGAGGGGGTGGTTTCCCGGCCGCCGCGAGGGTACAGCTAATGTGCACTTCCGTCGGCGGAGGGCGCACATGGGAGAATAGAGGGAACATGACACACCCTGCTCTGAGCATCACCGCTTGATGTTATCCTTGTCGCAGCTGACCGTGCACTGGCAGGGGTAGAGACCGAGAGCAACAGGAGCACTGACAGTAGTAAGAGTATGCGAGGTATATGTGTCTCAGGTGAGAGAGAGAGAGAGCTCTAGTATCAGGACTCTGGGCATGTTTGGGTTCAGGGATGCATGCAACTCAAGGTGACGATGGAAAGAATATCAATTGCAAGCCAGTCACGTCACAAGCTGTCACACCGGAACATGGACAGGAATTGAACAAAGCGGCAGTCTCGCGTGGAGTGTACAACCTAAACAACGCTCATTCTACTGGTACATCATCTATCAAACAGACCGTTGTGCTCCATGATCGCAAGCCACAACTTGTATTCATCTGATCCTTGCTCAACCCCAGGAGGAACCGTCCACTTTCCCGTTTCCTTATGTTGTTCTTCCATGGCTTTCCTGAGCACTGGCTCCAGTTCATTGAATTTTTGTGGACTCCATTTGCCGAATGCTTCGAGTCCGTCCGGCAGAGCTTGGAGCTTCGTGACATTCTTTGGTTTTCTTTGATAAACTTGATAGGGCGTCGATTGCGATAAAGGTTCCCTTGGACCACCTTTTGGCGCCACAGGATATATTTTCTCTGGTGGTGGTGGAGGATTGAAGAGGCTCTTGAGGACACCGACAATCATATTCCCCCTTTCTCCCCGATTGGTAGGCAGCTTTGGCTCCCCGGATCTCTTCAAGTTGTTGGAGTTGCTGAAAGAGCTTCTACTGCTGTACGGGGCAGCAGACACAACCACTGTATGAAATGCAACAGTGACAATGGTGACACACAACATGAGAAAGGTCAGGAATTGCATGATGGTGTAGGGTGGAAAGGGTGATTTGAAGGAGTTTTTGTAGATGTTTAGCTGTGAAAAATATTCACTACAATGACCCAAGGCAAGACATGGGCAGCAATGTACTTACCGACCAGCGCTGAAGCAATGGAGAATCCCTGGAGGAAAGAAGTGTGTGTTGGGATGTGAGGATGGTGGCAAGAAGCTTTATATATCTAGTGACATGTGCAGTGCACACACATGAATCAAAGAATACACTGGTTGAGAATGTCTTGAATTTTAGTCTGCTGTGCCACAAGTTTTCAAATTGATGGTAGTAATGTAGCACAGGTGAGGCTGTGCTGGATAACAAATTGTGTAAAACAGGTTAGACTGCTATCTAGCTGTGATAGATTACTTTCTCTGACACACAAGCAGAGCAACAAAGTCAGTTGTCAACACAACATTGCAGTGAACAGCGTTGTGCTTACCAAATCAGTACTAGTCCAACAGTGGCCTTCCTCCTGTGTTACCATGACCACTGCTGCTTTTCCATGCTCTGCTTAACTACATGATGCTTGTGGAGGAGCTGTGCTATATTGAATACTGCAGTCTGCAGTTAGGCAACCAAAGATGTTGGCCCTACTTTGATCCCTGCGTAGGCATGTAGCAAGTGCTGCAAAAGGGAATGAGTTGCTCTGAAACACCCACATGGCAGCAATTACATTACCTGATATGGTAGGGAAATTAATCAAGAAATTGAGAACCTTCAGCTATACAGTTGAGTGGTCTGCAGTGTAAGTCCCAGAAACATTTCTCTTGTGATCAGAAACACTACTCTGGTACTTGCTGGCACAAGAGCAATATGATGCTTAGTGTTGAGCAGGGGTAGGGGTAGCCCTCTAGGATGAAGGCTAAGGGTGTACAAGGGTAAGGGTAGTGGTGAGCCATAAACAACCCTTTATAACCCATTCAAAACCCCTTGCTTGTTAAGGACAATGTAGTGTAGTAATTGTGTAGTCACTTCAATTCATTGTATGCATGTTTCTGGGTTTTGATCATGATATGGCCATATTCTAACTGGTAAAGGTATTGAATTGAATACAGCTGAAGCATTGCAGCCAACTATCTCATGCTACTTGAGACTCCTCAGATGAGCACAGCTATTCTTTAGCCCACATCCAGACGCAATTGCACATTTCTGTTCAGTGGTATGATGATAAAGCTGTTAGTTTGGCTATTGAGAATGACTCTATACTACTGAAAATTTTTTGTGTCATGGATGGCCTGACTAGCCCTTAATTTTCACAATTTACCTCTTGTTTTATCTATAAAACTCCGGGCTGCAGCTCAGTTGCAACCTTTCCTACACAAACTCCTTTGCACGTCTATTAAGCGCCCGTATCACGTGGCTTAGACGCTCCACACGGTCACATTACTTGCTACTACGTCACACTGGCATGTGACTTAGCTTAAGTAAGACCACATGGCTACAGACACATGGTTCAGCCCATAGCTAGGGTTTGACGTCATAGATACCATCCACATGGGCTCCTTATTGTTCTTTCCCTATTGTTCTCTTTATGGAAGGATGTTCTCACAGGTGTGGGAATGGAATACAATAGTTGGTCTCCTTTTAGATAGATTCTCTCACGTGTAGAGTCTTGGCAAGGACTAGACAATAGCTATTGTTCTCCTTTAGGTAGTTCTTTTGTTCTTTGTTCACACGGCTTCTTGCAAAGCCTGCCCACAACATGGTCTGTGCGCAGGTCCCTGAAGTCTATATATATTGCTGCATGTACACTCCTAGCCCCCCATCTCGACCTCTTGGTCTTTACTGGGCTAGGTAAGCAACCCCCTCTTGTACTACATAACTGGTAGTCACAATACTAACTTGGTCTTTACTGGGCTAGATACTTGTATAAAGTCTGATAGCTGGTGAGAGCACTGTGCTACACGCCTGCCACCACCTCCTTGTCGATATCCACACCGTGTCCCTGTCTGTCACGTTGAGCCCCGTCTCCGTGTCATTTTGGTACATCTGATTACTGGATCATATTGCCAATTGACTTCTGCGTTACCCAAATTCTCACAGCTACATCTATGTTGATTGAGTGTGTGCTTTGTCAGGGCTGGCTTGGCTTGAGCTATATCTACAATTGAGTATCTGCAGAGTCAACTCTGTAATTGCTTTGTGTTGAAGAGTAGAGCAGAACGGGCCATGTATATGATGAGGATTTCAGCAGTTCCAAATCCTGATTCCTGAAGAATGAAGAAATAACTGTGCCAGCACATTGGTGCTTTTTCAGATGTAAAGCATGCAAATTTGATGGGAAGTACAAACATTAACAAGTTGAATATGCAAGCAATGAATACAGCTGATGGCTTTACACTCACTTTGCTACCAGCTCTTCAAGACTTTGTATAAGGTCACTTTTGCAATCCAAATGCATTTTTATACTTTTACAGACCGCACATGGGCACAAGTATGTACATACCATGAACTTTTTGATAGCCTCATCTTGCGCTAATAGCCTGATCTAGGAATTTTGTAAATTAGCTCAGATAGTAAGGAAGTCATGGCCATTTTACTGAAAGAAGTCACTCAGACTCAAATTAAAACCCTGCTCTTGTGATTGATGGCACATGGGCAAGATGGTGTCACATCCTGAATGGCAACCAAATCTGTTGTAGACATGTACACCAATCTATCAATTCCGTACAGCAATACACAAACAATATTTGTTCATTGAGCAAGAACTACCAGTGTTCTAGAACTTCATTCTGGTTGCATCAGCAGTGGGCACTGCAACTGATTTCCCCACACAGCTCCACAAACATTAGTTGCTATCTGAGCAAGAGCTACCATCAGAACACAGCCTTTGGCATTTCCAATGAGGATGAGGCAGTTCAGACATCAACGGGACACATGTAACTTGTTCTGGAAGTTGACTTGAACAAGACATTTCCATCTTCTATACTTTGTGGGCACATAAAGTTTCATTTTTGTTGCATCAGCAGTGAGCACTGCAGCTAATTGTTTTTACAAACATTACTTAATCTCTAACCTCTGAGTTACCATCAGAACACAGCCAGTGGCATCTCCAATGAGAATGAGGCAGTTCAGACATCAACAGGACACATCTGACATGTTTTAGGGTTGACACTAACAGAACATTCCCAACCTGTCTTTGTTGAGAGCGTCTGAATTCTTTCTTGCTAATGCAACAGCAGTGGGCTCTCATAAAGTGTTACATCCAATTGCTGTGTCAGGAGTATGCACAGCACAAACTCAATCACAAGACAGATAAAGCCCCTTGCCACCACTGCTGACTACCTTCATTATGGTATGCTTGCTTTGCCTGCAACCAAACTTCTCAATTGTGATACAGCTATGAAGTGCTGTACCTAGTCACTGCCACTTTTGTACCATAAAATTAAAGCTTGCAATTATGCAATCAATAAGATCCTTTTGAGGCAATCAGTAGGTCTAACGAGTGGGATGAAAACCTAAGACAGATTTGGTCTGCACTCAAATTTCACAAAGTCGCCAAGGTAATTTGGCCACCTTCTATATATGGTTACACAAGTGCTGAACACACTATGTCATCATAAACATATAAGCATCTATGCAGGGCTGTCCATCTGTTTTGCAACATTTTTTGAGATCTGTTTATGTGAGGCATATTTTTTCAAACAAAAAATCTCTGACCTTGGTCAAAGCTGCCTTTGCATCAAGTCCTGCTGAGTAAGCATTGATAAACCTCCATGTGTGATGCTCCCATTTCAAAATGAGTGCTACTGGTACTGACGCAAGAGCTCTTGGCATATTGGCCTTCAGCATATTATAAGTACTAGTGTTAGCAAGGCTGGCAAGCGGCAAGTACAGTTCCTGAAGATTGAATGGAAGGTTACTTTTTAAGCCAGATTTGTAAGTAAACTTGCTGCTGGTAGCAGCTTGACTAAGTCACTCTGTTGTGAATTGCTTCATTTATGAGTAATTTTTAGTAAGCTGGTGGCTTGTCTTCACTGGAGCATGCAATAGCGTAGGAACAGAGAAGGACTGTGCTGTATTTTTTTGAAGTGCAATGACAGGTGTGATTACAGAATTAAAACAAATTTGTGGAGTAGAGCATAGAGATAAAGGTTGTTTGACATGTGTTTTCTTTGTAATGGTGTTTCACTATGTTAAATAATCTAGATACAATTTAGGTAAACTGCAGGAGCAGGGTTACAACTGATTATGTTGCTGATAACAAATTGAATAAGTTATATAGCCTGAAATAGTTACTTGAACCAGTGACTTTGTTGCCAGAAAGAACTTCAGTAAACAACTTTGTTCCTGGTAAGACCCTTGCCAAGTAATCTGGTAATGAATATTGGATGTAGTAAGGGCATTTGGTATTGATGACACCTTGGATCAGCAACTTGATTTGGGATAAAGTGACTGTACTACAATTGATAAGTTTGGTTGCAGGAAAAGCAGCCATGCATTGATAGACATAGTCACCAATAGTAGCAAGGGGCTTCATATATCTTATCATTGATCTTGTGCAGTGTTCACTGCTGATGCCAGAAAACTACTTGCAATGAAGGGCTTGAGGGTGTCCCATTAGATCAACTCTAGAACATGTTACATGCATCCTGTTCCACAAAATTTCACATCTGCTAGCTGCTCTCTAAGCAGGAGTTACAATCAGAACACAGCTTGTGACAGTTCCAATGGGGGTGAGGCAGTTCAGACACCAACAGGACATGGTTGCATCAGCAGTGAGCACTGCATCTGATTGTTCCACAACCATTAGTTGCTCTCTAAGCAGTAGTTACAATCAGAACACAGCCTGTGGCAGTTCCCATGGGGGTGAGGCAGTTCAGACATCAACAGGACGTGGTTGCATCAGCAGCGAGCACTGCATCTGATTGCTCCATGATTGTTGATGTCTTAACTGCCTCACCTCCATGGGAACTGCCACAGGCTGTGTTCTGATTGTAACTACTGCTTAGAGAGCAACTAATGGTTGTGGAACAATCAGATGCAGTGCTCACTGCTGATGCAACCATGTCCTGTTGGTGTCTGAACTGCCTCACCCCATTGAAACTGTCACAGGCTGTTCTGATTGTAACTCCTGCTTAGATAGCAGCTAACAGATGTGAAACTTTGTGGAAATGGACACATGTAACATGTTCTAGGAGTTGATCTAATGAGACACCCTCAAGCCCTTCGTTGCAAGTAACAATCAGATGCAGTGCTCACTGCTGATGCAACTGCAAATTTACATTGTCCAAGAATGTAGGGATTGAGTTGTTTTGTTAGCTTTCAAAGTACTGGTAATTCTTGCTCAGAGCCAATAATGTTTGTGGCATGTCTTCTGATTGTATTCCTTATTTAGAGAGCAAGCAATGTCTGTAGATTGCTGTACATGTATCTGGCCAAATTTTGACATCATGTGCCAGCAAGAGTGGAGTTTGAATCTGAGTCTGAGTGACCTTTGTCAGTAGCCATCAGTTGCTCAATTCCACTTCAATTGACAGGAGTTTGGTACCAGAATGTTGCCACAAGATAGGGCTATCCAATAGTGTATAAGATGTATAGATCTGTACCTATATGCAGTCCATAAAAGTCAAAAAGTGCATTTTGATTGCCAAAGTGATCTGATAGAAAGAAATAAAGGGCTGATAACAAAGTCAGTTTGATGTCATCAGCTGTGTTCAATGCTTTGATATTGAAAGTGTTACTGTCTGTATTCTCCCATCAAATTCCCACACTTTGGGGGGGGGGGGCAAAAGGGTCACATCTGAAAATACATTAATGTGCTGGAGCACAATGCAAATTTGGGAGAAAGATGCAGATATGCCCTGCCTTCTGAATGGTCTCCTAGACAAGAGATTTTTGAGCTATAAAGTTGGGCTGGCATTTGAGAATATGTTTGGCACAGCAGTTACTGAATCTGTGCTGCACTTGTCTTTGCATTGCATCAGAAGTCCATTAGTCCCTAGGCCTTGCTCCATCAAAACATGTTTCATCCCCTTTATTGCCCATGGAAACTTTGTGTGATCAGGAGGAAAGCACATTGGCTGGATGAACTTCTGCCCATCAATTTTATACCAGCCATCTTGCTGAGATACTAACACACCCCCTGGACATGGAGGGACCGGGCGCAAACACACCAGACCTCAAGGGAGGCAATCACATGTGTGAGTAGTCACAGGGGTGGAGTGATTATGTGACGCGAGTGGGTTTAGAAGTCCTAGACTGCACCTGAACACAAACGAGAAGTGATGCAATGTGTCAAGAAGCAACGAGATGCAAGAAGATGTGGTGCATAGCGACAAGGTGCGAGGAGCACAAGTGGTAGGTGAGAGCTGCACAACAGCTAGAGAAAGGGATTGGGTATGTAGGGAAGTACAAGAAATGACAGTGATGCATGCCGAGGGGTTTACAGGTTGTGAGGTAAAGAACCCAAGAGGGTGATGGTGGGGAAAGCTCAAAAATTTAGTGAAATAATGGAAAAAGGTTGCAAGGGATGAGAAGAAAGGACAGAACACAGTGATTCACAGTTGCTGAGTGAAAGAGAAATGTGGCTTCAAAATGCAAGGCAGTGAAAGGAACGCAGTATGAACACAGTGGCCAAGAGAAGGTAAATGACACAGAGACAGGGCTGGACATGACAAACAGGGACACAAAGTGGAAGACAACAACTAGGTGGTGGCAGGCGTGTAGCACAATGCTCTCATCAGCTATTGACCTTATTCAGATTGCTAGCCCAGTAAAGACCAAGTTAGTATCATGAATACCAGCTATGTAGTACAAGAGGGGGTTTGCTTACCTAGCCCAGTAAATACCAAGAGGTTGAGATGGGGGGGCTAGAAGTGTACATGCAGCATTTTATATAGACTTCAGGACCTGCACACAGACCATGTTAAGGGCAGGCTTTGCAAGAAGCCATGCGAACAAAGAACAATAGAACTACCTAAAGAAGAACAATAGCTATTGTCTGGACTCTGCCAAGACCTCTACTTGTGAGAGAATCTATCTAAAAGGAGACCAGTTATTGTATTCCATTCCCACACCTGTGAGAACACTCTACCATAAAGAGAACAATAGTAAAAGAACAATAGGAGTCCATGTGAACAGTATTTATGACATCAAACCCTAGCTATGGGCTGAGCCATGTGGTTGTAGCCATGTGGTCTTACGTGAGCTCAGTCACGTGCCAGTTTGACATAGCAGCAAGTAAGGTGACCATGTAGAGCATCTAAGCCACGTGATATGGGTGCTTAATAGACGTGCAAGGGGTTTGCAAAGGGTTGGAAAGGTGTAAACTAGAGGTAAAATGCAAAAATAAGGGCTAGTCGGGCCATCCACACCAGTAAACAATGGCTCAAAAAGAGGACACAGTGGAAGAGGGACCCAATGCAGTAAAATAACACAGTAGAACAAACACAGTGAGGAACACAACAGGACTCGAGAACACAACACAAATAAGATATACGCACATCAAGTAGGCTCAAGACACGAGATGCAAGGGGCAAGCAGGCTTGAGATGCAAGATGCAAGGCTTGCAGAGGCAAATTCAAGAGGAAAACACAGGGGGGGTGGTATTCTCAGCTACTCGAGGTACAAACACGCTGTGTATATATACTACTGCAAAAAGTCCATAGCAAGTCAAAGGCCCATATGAGAACGAGGCAGTGAGAGATGGCAGTGTGAGATGAAACAAGGGGCAAACATGAAAGATGTCTGTTACAAACGGTCTTCACACCCTATTATTTTCCTTTACTTCTTCGATTACCTTGATAACCAGTTATCTTCTTTACAATTGCCTGGACAATCCAACTCGTCTTTCCTCCATCATTCCCTGATCCACATTGCCTCCGTTCAACACGGACTATTATGTTACCACTTGCCTTCTGATGTCCATTCAAATCTCGGACCTAACTCCGATTGGTTACCATTGCCTTGGTGCAACCCTCGGCCTTTCCATACCTCCGTTACCACTCCATCGGGTCCAACCCCGTCTATCCCCTGTTTCGGATCCAACTCCGTCTATCCCCTGTTTCGGGTTCAACCCCTTCTCTATTGATTCCTGCCTCATGTTTCACCTTTCTATTGTTCCTTGTTTCCGCACCTTGACGGTCTTTTCTCCCATTGGCTTTCCAGAGTAGTGGCTGTTCTCAGTGCATTGTTCTTCCTTTCTGTTTCTCCGATTTGCTACCACTACCTCGGACTGGTCCAAAAGTAGTTAGGTCAACATGTATAAATAGCCGTTAGACATGGGGCTAGAACCTCAGTCTATCCACTTCGTATCAATATTCCTTCTATCGAATCATCATCTGTCTGCCACTGTGCTTGACAGCGACCGCGCGGCCTAGACCATCATCAGACCTTGAGTGTAGCTACACCAAGGGGTTCTGACCTGACAACTTGTCCCTTGACGATAGTCGGTCTTAACAATGTCACAAGAACAAGGAGTACACTGCTTATTGTGCAGCTAAACTACAAGCATCCAATCAAACAAAGGCTTGGTGACTCGAGGCCACACAGGAGAGAAGGAGGCAGTGCAATGGAACCAAATCCTGGTAGTGACAAGCTTAAGGGGATTGTTGAAGAGAGAGAGAGGCTGCTCGAGGTTCCCCTATCCATGAGAAGAGCCGTGGATTCAAGGGGGCGAGTGAGCCAGGGGGCCGCAAGGAAACCAAGGGTGGTAAGGGAAAATGCCAACGTGCTTGAGGATGCCCAAAACTTGCAAGAGACATGGATGAGAACTCGCATGAGAACTCAAACCATAACTTGAGAGAGCACAAGCTCAATTTCCCAAACAAGGCACAAGGGCTGAGCCATAGACAAGCTCGAGACACAAGCTGTATAACAAGCTTGAGGCTCAAGCTGTAGAACCAGCTCTTGTGCAATCCTCGAGATGTCTTGCAAGGGCTCTTGAGTGACAAGAAGCTCTGCTTGTTTGTGAGAAGGGGTCCTTGTTTGAGCTTGTTGCATGTCAAACAGTTTCCAGGCATATCACCATCTGAATACCCTTCCAATTCTTTCTTGACAATGTAATGTTCTTCTCCTTCTATGATGATAGGATCAGGAGGTGAAAATACATCTTTGCTGTTGTTGTGCCAGAGACCTAGATTATTGATGTGGAAGACTGGGTGGAGTCAGAGATAGCTAGGTAGGTTGAGCTTGTAGTCAAGATTGCCAATGCCTTTGATGACCTTGTATGGGCCGAGCTGTTGAGAACCAAGTTTAGGTGTAGCCTGGTGTATGTGGGTGTTTTTAGCAGCCAGACCATGTTTCCCACTTGGATGACACATGGAGATTGCTTCATGGATTTGTAGAGTTCTTTCATCTTTTCTTTGCTTGGACAAAGAGCTGCTTCCATCTCTTTGCATACTTTTGCCATGTTGTCAAGGTGCTCATCTAAAAATGGAATATTGCTTTGCTTGCTAACCGGTACGGTGAAGTCAGAGAAATATCCGTAGATGACTTCAAACAGTGTTTGGGAGTTACCTGCATGTACTCTAAGACAGGTAACTAGTGACTTGATTTCTGTCAAAACTATATAATATAATATGTAGTTTCCCACACGTTATTACAAGGACGCTTTAAGGTAGTAGAGTTCCCAGAGTCTTGATATGGGAATTATGCAGCCGTATATGGAAACTCCAGTAGTAACCATCACATTAGCTGAGACGTACAGATATGGGTTGTGTAGACTAAGTAGTATAGCACTATAGGGATACTGCACATATATGTACGCCTGTGTTCTAGTAGCATAGGAAATGACATGGAAAGCACGTAGTACAACTCCAGAGGATGCCTAAAGCATACATCTGAGGACAAGTACCAGCATGAGTCACTTACTCATTATGTACGCCTCTGGTACAAGTGCTGAGCCTAGTCATACAATGAGTCATGCATTCATAGCATGAGTCATGCATGAGTCATGCATGAGTCATGCACTTAGTAATACAGTAGAATAGCTGAAGTAGACATGTTGTTAAAACTATATATAATATAATATGATATGATATGTAGTTTCCCACGCCTTATTACAAGGACGCTTTAGGTAGCAGAATTCCCACAGTCTTAGTATGGGAATTATGCAGCCGTATATGGAAACTCTAGTAGTAACCATCACATTAGCTGAGACGTACAGATATGGGTTGTAGTAGTACTAGTCATATATGTACGCCTGTGTTCTAGTAGCATAGGAAATGACATGGAAAGCACATATGACTCCAGAGGATGCCTAAAGCATACATCTGAGGACAAGTGTCACGACCATGCACACTTTTTCCTTTCTTTTCCTTTTATTTTCGTTATCCTACCTTCTCAATTTCCTTATCTTATCTTATCGATGGTACATGGCTACTGCATGTGATCAAGTGCATGTGACAGACTGGTCACATGATCATAGAAGGTGCTGGAACATTGTAGAACATCGCACCATAGCACACCATACATTCCCACGGCAGTGTTAGGAGTACAGACCCGGTACCAGGGGTCCTTGTTTGAGATGTATATAAACCCACCCTGTAGCTCCCTAAAGACCTCAGATTCTACCTCCTGGTCTTTAGGTGACGTTCACCTTGTACCTAGTCCTTCACATTACTAATATAACCTGGTCTTTAGCTCATTGTCAGCTGATCCCTCGTCGTCGTGTCTCCACTCCTCCTCATCACCTATATTCCTGTCGTCATCGTCCACGCGAGTTCGCTCGTCGTTCCTCCCCCCTTGTCGTCACTCCCTCGCTCTTCATAGAGTTGGGTTGTGTTCCTGACATTAGGTAGAATCTCTGTACGCTCGCCTGGACGTCGCGCAATCGCACACATCCTTTTCCCCAAAGTTTTAAAAAGTTTAGTCCCCCCGGTTTACCAGTACGTTGTATTGGCCCGGACCTTTGATCTTACGTCTCACTTCGTGGTTGTAGTGCCTAAGGACATACGCATTCGTCGCCGTGTACCCGAGTCCTTCTTTGAAGCTCGCCGAGAACTACGTGAGCAAGGTCGTCCTCGTCTCTACACAGAAAAAGACCTTGAAGCTATCGTCTCCTACGTCTCACGTCGTCCCCACTATCACCCTCTCGGCACCCGACTCCCAGCCTTTGACCACGAAAAGTTTGCTCGTGACAACGAGTCTATTAAGGAACGTGTACGCACGGAGCGCGCACAAACACTCTCCGACCGCATTGAGAAACCATCTCTCAAGGATCGTATCGCTCGGGCACCTGCACCCCCTCGACCGGACGCGCAAAAACCTGTGACGCTTGACTTCCACAAATTCTCAATCAAGGATCAAGTCGGTATCCTCAAGCCGAAGATTGAAGCCACTACTAAACGCCTCAAGATCCTCATCGAACTTACTCGCGACCGCAACGACTCACAGGTCAAGTCAGTTTTGCTACTCAACGACAAGCTTCTGTACCTCACAGAGCATACGGAGGAAGTACTCTCCACCCGCACGCCGGCCCAGCTCAAAGCATTGAACTGGGGTCTGCAGTCAGTAGGACAGATCAACTTCACGCAATTACGCAAGAGGTTGACAGAAGTCACGAGTCGAGTTGCATTCGTAGCAGACGGAGGATATTTTGAGAAACTCCCTTTGTAGTAGATAGCAATCATTGAGTGCGATAATCATTTCCACGTCTTTGATCCCGACGATCTTCAGGACTGTTACGATAACGAAGAGGACCACGCATATATTGAAATCTGCGAACAACAGCCGTGTCCAAATCGAAATCAAAAGTTTGTAGTATCCCGTCATTTCAGAGAAGGACAACGATACCGTGGATACGTAGCTTGCGATAACAGTCAAATACCGTTGATTGTCGGAGTTCCTGAAGAAGTCGAGGTCAATACCAGTTTAGTTGTACCGGAAAACCCACCGGCTCCACCAGACGATACCCTCATTATTCCTGTTCCCATCATCCCGAAACCATACCGGAAATCCCACCGGTAACTCCTGAAGCGCCCACCGTCGTCCCCATCAATTCCGCACCTGTCACGATGACAACACCCGCAGTCGATCCTGCCTTGATTGCAGCCATTGTAGCTGCAGTTACACAAGCAATGCCAAGACCGCAAGTCACGGTCAACAATAACGACACCAAGCCCGATAGATACAAGGGCGAACATGGCCGTGACTTAGAACGGTTCTTGTCACAATGCGAGGCTTACTGGGTGACCGCCAGTATTCCGATGAAAGAACCAAGGTCCTGACAGCAATCTACCGGTTGTCAGAAAAGGCCGCCCAATGGGCAATACCGGTCACGGATCATATGGCTGACCACAACGGTAACTTACCGGCCAACCTCGATACCTGGGCCAAGTTTAAAACTGAGCTCAAGAAGTACTTCGGCGATGCAACGCCCGAAGATACTGCTATCCGTGAGTTGGAGAAGCTCTGTGGAGCTGAGAAGAAGGAGAAGAACGCGCGTGACGTAGGAACATATGTCACAGACTTCCAATCCTACGTGGGTCGCATCTCCGGATTAAGCGACAAGGACAAGGAGATCCGCTTCATCAAGGGCCTCCCAGAGTACATCTATGGTAGATTGGCAACTGCCGAAGCTCCGCCAACGAACTATCAGGGGTGGATTGATAGGTCTCTGAAAATGGCGGCTGCGTATGCCCGCATCAGAGAAACAACGGAGAAGAAAATTCCGTCTGTTCCCTCGTCGACCACGTCGAGACCTACTCAGTCCCAGCCCCGGTTTACTCCGGTTCCTCGCGCTTCCAACGGTCCGGTTCCTATGGAGGTTGACGCCTCCAAGATGCAACAAGGTCGGCGGTGTTATAACTGCCAGGAACTTACAACGGATCCCAGTCACATTGCACGCACGTGCACCAAGCCTGCAGTTCCTCGTCCACCTCCTCGTGGACCACGTGTAGCTGCTACCAATGGGGAGGCATCTTCTTCTCGGGCCGAAGAAAAGAAGCCTGAGAAGGAAGAAGCGTCGAACTCGTCGGGAGTATCGGAAGTGACACTCAAGGCCGTACTAGGAGAACTGGAGAAGTTGAGGGCGGAGAACGCCGACCTCAAAAAGAGATTGGAGGAGGGTTTTTGATTCGGGCCGTGATTCGAGCTGCGCAAGCACGCGCCCCACGTTTACCATGTACTAATAGATTTTCCATACTCGCATCTGATGTACTAGAGACTGGTTCTGAATCCGAACATTTTCACGTACCTATCACAGTCTCAGGAGTGCGGAGATCTAAAGAAGTCGCAGCTATGATTGATAGTGGAGCCTCGACACTATTCATTCATAAACGGTTTGTTCGAGAGCATCGTATTAGGACCCGGAAGTTGAAACAACCCATTCCGGTGTACAACATAGACGGAACCCCAAATCGAGATGGGGCTATTGATGAGGTTGCCATTCTCAATATGAGGATAGGAGACCACGAGGAAAGGACCATTTTCACGGTCACTGATATTGGGCCAGAAGACGTGATCATAGGAATTGATTGGTTGCGGTATCACAACCCCACCATTGATTGGTACGAAGGTATCATCAGGATGGATGGATGTCCTGATGCATGTAAACCCAGAGAAAGGGTTGAGGAAGCGAAGGAGGTTGCAGCTAAGAGAACAGCTGAACCTAAACGGAAGAAGAGGACCCCGGGATTACGGAAAGTTGTGGAACAACTTCCGTATTTGCCGGTGGATACGGAGGAAACCGAAGAAGACCTCGAAGAGACCACGGAAGGTTCAGGAAGTTTGGATGGGGCCGAATCGCCGAAGTTACAGGCACAGGCCACTACTCAGCTCGGTGGAAAAGGAACTCCCCGACGCATTGTACGCACACGTCCGACACCCATGGTACAAGAAGGCGAACGTTTGTTCACTCTGGCAGGGTATACGTATTCTAGTGAACTAGCGGAGGTTGAGAACCGGGTGAAACCGGTGAAAACCTTTGAGGAGATGGTACCTGAACAATATCGTCAACATGCTCACATCTTCTCTGAAACGGAATCTCAACGACTTCCAGAACACAAGTCGTACGACCAGCAATTGAGTTGATTCCAGAAGCAAAAGGATTCCACGCAAAAGTCTACCCGCTTTCACACCCTGAGCAAGAAGAGCTTGACAAGTTTATCCGAGAAAACCTAGAAAAGGGGTACATTCGACCGTCGAAGTCCCCAATGGCGTCACCCTTCTTCTTTGTAAAGAAAAAGGATGGAAAGTTACGCCCAGTACAGGATTACCGGAAGTTGAACGAAGTCACTATCAAGAACAGGTATCCATTGCCGTTGATCTCCGAACTCATGGATAGACTGCGAGGCGCTAGGTTCTTTACCAAGCTAGATGTCAGATGGGGATATAACAATGTCCGTATCAAAGAAGGTGATGAACACAAGGCAGCGTTTGTAACCAACCGTGGACTTTTCGAACCAACCGTCATGTTCTTCGGACTGACAAACTCTCCGGCTACGTTCCAGAATATGATGAATGATATTTTTGCCGACCTCATTGCCGAAGGCAAAGTCACGGTCTATTTAGACGATATCCTTATCTATTCCAAGGAGATATCCGAGCACCGCGAGGTGGTACATGAAGTTCTGAGACGGCTCAGGCAACACGACCTATTCTTGAAACCTGAGAAATGCGAGTTTGAGAGATCAGAAACGGAGTACCTTGGCGTCATCATTGGCCACAATCAGTTACGTATGGATCCTGTCAAAGTAAAGGCAGTGATTGAATGGCCCGTACCGCAGAACGTCTCCGACATCCGCCGATTCCGTGGGTTTGCAAACTTCTACCGAAGGTTCATCAGGGACTTCGGGAAGATATGTAAACCCCTAGACCGTCTCACGGGTAAGGTCCCTTGGAAATGGGGTCCTGAAGAACAGTCAGCGTTCGATGAACTCCGCCGACAATTCGTGGAAGCACCAGTATTGGCAATGTGGAGTTTTGATAGACCCACACGTTTGGAAACGGATGCATCCGGATATGCAATGGGAGGGGTGTTGGAACAACAAGCCGAAGACGGCACGTGGCACCCAGTAGCCTATCGGTCTGAAGGCATGACTGAGACCGAACGAAACTATGAGATCTACGACCGAGAACTTATGGCAATTGTGCGAGCCCTTGAAGACTGGCGTCATTATTTGGAAGGGCTACCAGAGAAATTCCCTATTTTCTCTGACCACAAGAATCTCGAGTATTGGAAGACCGCTCGCAATTTGACACGTCGTCAAGCGCGTTGGTCATTGTTCCTCTCACGTTTCAACTTTGAGATCATTCCAAAGCCCGGGAAATCTATGGGAAAGTCGGATTCCATGTCACGATTGGGCCAACATGAGGTCAAAGACGAAGAAGACAATCTGTCACAAGTAGTCTTAGCGCCTGAGGTTTTCCGAGCTGCCGCTTCTCAACGTGGGCAAGCTAGTGTACAGCCAGACAGAGACCTGTTGAAACGTATCCGTGACTGTTCTCTTCGAGAAACCGAGGTGGCAGAAGCACTTGCCAAAGTCAAGAAACTCGGACCTCGCCTTCTTAGCCGGGGACTCGAAGAGTGGAACAACGAGAATGGACTGTTATTGTTCCGGGGAAAAGTTTATGTTCCTAAAGATGACGAAATCCGAAAAGAACTAGTTCGGAGACATCACGACTTACCCGCCGCTGGACATCCGGGCAGGTACAAAACGCTGGAACTACTTTCTCGGAACTACTGGTGGCCCAGCATGACACGCTTTGTCAATGACTATGTAGACACGTGTGATACTTGTCAAAGAACCAAGACATACCCCGCCCCACCACGTGGTCCACTCAATCCATTAGATCCGCCCAATGCTCCATGGGAAAGCGTTACCACGGACTTCATTGTCAAGTTACCGCCATGTAAAGGATACGATTCTATCACGGTTGTAGTTGATCGGACAACAGCGCAGGTGCATTGTTATCCATCACGAGAAAGCATGAAAACTCCCGAACACGTGCAGGACTATATTGCAAACGTGTTTCGACTCCATGGTGTACCTCGTCAGATGATCTCAGACCGCGGATCGGTATTCGCGTCCAAGTTTCTCCGTGCTATCTACGATGCACTCGGAGTAAAGTCGTCTATGTCCACTGCGTACCACCCTCAGACAGACGGTAAAACAGAACGTATGAACCAAGAGATAGAACAATATCTCCGAGTATTCTGTTCCTTCCGACAGGATGACTGGGTAGACTGGTTGCCAATTGCGGAGTTTGCGCTCAATAGCCGAGTACACTCGTCCACCGGGAAGGCCCCCTTTGAACTGATCTATGGGTATCTACCAGAGTTCCAGGTGCCTTTGAATCCGGTATCAAACGTTCCTGCAGCAGACGAGCGTCTTCGAGCACTTCGAGAAGCCCAAGAAGATGCCAAAGCTGCGCTACAACTCACGGCAGAACGCATGAAGCGATTCTATGATCACGGAGTTACAAAGGCGCCGCAATTTAAAGTTGGTGATAAGGTTTACGTGGAGCGCGAGAAGCATCCAAAGGAACAGCCGGTGGCAAAACTAGCACCGAAACGAGATGGTCCTTATGAAGTCTTGGAAAAGATTGGGGACCTGAATTATCGGGTCAAACTCACCATTCGAGACAAGCGACACCCCGTGTTCCATGTAGATAGGCTACGACCGGCCAAAACGGCAAGTTTGGTTCCCAACCGGGAATTTCCTGAACCAGATCCGATTGTGGTTGACGAAGAAGAGGAGTACGAAGTAGAACAGATCCTTGATTCTAGGATCTTTGGACGGAAGAAAGAGTTTCAGTACCGCGTCAAGTGGAAAGGATACCCAGATTCAGAAAACTCCTGGGAACCCGCAACCAACGTTACTCATGCTGATGAAGCAGTTAAAGATTTCCACAGACGGCACCCAGGAGCTCCACGACCAATCACTACATCTCTATTCTTGGCGATGAATTTCCGACCAATCAACGAGAATTTTGAGAAACTACCTTCAGAAACTCTACGACGCGTATCCTTGTGGGAAGACGGAAAAGACTCAACTCCTGCCTTCCGGAGAAAAGGCCTTTAGGAGGGGGGTAATGTCACGACCATGCACACTTTTTCCTTTCTTTTCCTTTTATTTTTGTTATCCTACCTTCTCAATTTCCTTATCTTATCTTATCGATGGTACATGGCTACTGCATGTGATCAAGTGCATGTGACAGACTGGTCACATGATCATAGAAGGTGCTGGAACATTGTAGAACATCGCACCATAGCACACCATACATTCCCACGGCAGTGTTAGGAGTACAGACCCGGTACCAGGGGTCCTTGTTTGAGATGTATATAAACCCACCCTGTAGCTCCCTAAAGACCTCAGATTCTACCTCCTGGTCTTTAGGTGACGTTCACCTTGTACCTAGTCCTTCACATTACTAATATAACCTGGTCTTTAGCTCATTGTCAGCTGATCCCTCGTCGTCGTGTCTCCACTCCTCCTCATCACCTATATTCCTGTCGTCATCGTCCACGCGAGTTCGCTCGTCGTTCCTCCCCCCCTTGTCGTCACTCCCTCGCTCTTCATAGAGTTGGGTTGTGTTCCTGACAACAAGTACTAGCATGAGTCATTTACTCATTATGTACGCCTCTGGTACAAGTGCTGAACCTAGTCATACAATGAGTCATGCATGAGTCATGTACTTAGTAGTACAGTAGAATAGCTGAAGAAGACATGTATAGTAGTCGCTTACATAAGTAGATACAGACATGTATATAAGCAGAGCTGCTGAAGCAGCAAGAATAATAAGACTCATCTTCAAAGCTTAACAGCCTCTACCCCTCGCACACATACTTCACTTTGTTACATGTATAGTAGTCGCTTACATAAGTAGATACAGACATGTATATAAGCAGAGCTGCTGAAGCAGCAAGAATAATAAGACTCATCTTCGAAGCTTAACAGCCTCTACCCCTCACACACATATTCCACTTTGTTAATTTCAAACAGTGATTGTGACAGACAATGACTTATTGATATTCTTTGTGGTATAGGGTCTAGCTGCAATGCAGCATTAGCAAATTATGCCACAAGGTGCAAGTATTGCATTTTGTGTGCCCATAATATTGGTGGAATCACATGCTATGTACTATCTGATCTTATCTATCTATTGTTTTTTTAGACTTTCCGTATGTTCATCGGGCATGGACACTCACCTTCTTTACCACTTTCTTTTTACAGACACCAAGAGCGTTGTTGCATCGGAACCGTACAATTACTTGATCAGGTAACCATCTGTATTGCGCGGCTTTGCACGGACTCGCGTTCCTCAGTTTCCTCACTTTATTCGAGGCTGACTGAGGTACGCATATTATACACTTGTTGTTGTTCATACAGAAGCTAACATATCATAGAGCTTTGTGTACTACAGTCTGAATTGCTCGTAACCCTGCAAAACTATCTAACTATCTAACCTACATCGTTCATAGATCTGATCTCCAGTAATTAGTGATCCAATCTTGCTTTGACAGCAGGAGCAGGGGGTGGAGCGGGGTTCTGTATGGTAAGATGTGCATGCAAAAATGTGTGCGAGAGCATTTGTGCAAGCTCCTGCTGCGAGAGGAGGCTGTCTTGTGCAGCCTGAACAACCTGCCTCACCTCTTGGAGCTCTGTGGTTAGTTGGAAGATGAGCTGTGGGATATCAGCAGCTGCCTCTGGTACGTCAAATACATCCATGGCTAATAAAACATGCACGTTAGGTCCAAATTAATTCATATACGGCGCGCGGACTTCGGTACCTCGGAGTGCAACAGAGTCTCTTGCAGACTAGAGCTCGGTTCGACGAGCAGATGCCTTTCGGTGTATACATGAGTACACAAGCAATCGAGGGAAACTGATGGCAGTACTGATAAGGACTTCGACGAGAACCTGAGGAGAGTGGATGTGGGAAGGTTAGCTAGACCCCTCACTTGATCAAGTGAGGTTTCACTCACTCTGAGGAAGGTTCGGTCCAAATCGGAGAGACGAGCGAAAGAATTCTGGGGTGCTCCCCGTCGATTCAACTGTTCCAAAATACTACTTGAGAATACACTATTACTCAGCCAGACTTCTATCCTACTAAGCCTGGGTAATACTCAATTGTACATAGTCATCCTTCAATAATTTCGTAAGCATTAAAGACCGTCGAGCTTTGTGTACATTCATTTGGCAAAGCCATCGCACAATCAAAACTTCTAAATTGTTGGTATACACGAGGTTATTGCTTTGCTCGGGCGGAAGCAGACAATATTGGAGCAATGTGCTCGGTACAGGCGGAACTCGGAATGAAGCTGAGCGGAGGAAGTCGACCCCAAAGACGGGAAAATGTCCAGAAGGTCACTTGTCGAACGCAACGTCGAAGCGAGCGAGGGCGGTTGCGCGCAAAATGATATCGACGTTGAGATGGACCAGGAGACTGTGGAATAACGGGGAGGTGGTGTTTTCTCTTAAGGGCGTAAGAGACAACGCGTAGGGTAGAGAACGTCGAGGTGCGCAAGCGGATGAGGGTCGTGCAGTCCCGGGGGAATGTAGAATGAAGGACAAAGGCGGGACTGAGCATTGGGCAGGCTGCAGTGGACAGCGCATTGACTGCTTCGTCTGTAGAAATGGTCAGAGATATAGAAGGGAGCAGCGCAGGGTACTCACCGAGACGTGGTTGATAGGGCCAGAATGGGATGAAATGGGAAGAGCGGGTGGTAGAGAGGGGGGAAAAGGAAAGACTACTACTGAGAAAAAAGATATGAGGGCTACTACTACCCGGGATATATCAGAGGGTTACTACTACTACGACGATTATCATAACGAAGCAAGAGAAAAAAGAAAATCAAAAGAGAAAAGCGAGAACGGTGGATTATATGTTGGGTTTAGGTGGTATATAGAGAGAAACCGAAAAATATCAGTTCGCGACGGATGTCATCGTGTGTTCTTTGCCTCAGGATAACGCAGGAGAAGACATGCCGAACACGGTGACGCCGTCGTAATTGTCGCCCGTAAACTCTGAGGCAACGTCGCTCTGCGTCTGGATAGGTTGAATTAGCTAGAGTCGAACAAACAGAAACCCAGAACACTTGCAAAGCAGTTAGGGTAATCTATGTTCCAGAAGCTCTGCGTTGCAGCTTCCTGGTTGGGGATGGGCTGCCAAGCTAGCGACGGCGGATCGCACATGGAGATGTTGCCAAACGCAAAATGAGTACAGCGCATTGAGGAAGATGTCTATAGAGGGCAATGAGTCTATGCTGAGATACTGTACAGAATATCTCCATTACTCACCTGTAGCACTACTCCTTCGTTTTCCTTGTCCGCTCGAGTGAACCTGGCTGGTGTCGCCATCTGGCTCGCCGAGGCAGGAGAAACATTTGAGTCATGGAGGTATTGCCGTTGAACCATATCGAAGTACTTTGGAGTCGCCTTGTTGTTGGTTCGGACAGACTGGAGAGTGTGGCAGGTACGCACACGAGCATCGCACTCGGTGGCGAGCGGAGCATATATCGTGGCGTTTGGGTCCTTTTCCGCCTGCGTCGAGGAAGCGAGCTCCGATATCGTCGTGAGAGCAACCTGGAGCAGAGTGGCTAGCCCATCCCGATCCTTGGTAGCTGCGGTGCACGCTTGCTCTTGCCCCTCAATGACTGCAAACGCGAGCTGTTGATTCTCGCGGAAGAGATCTTGGTCCTTTTCGGCTGCAAGTCGCACTTCCTTCTCAGCCTCGAGTGCCTCGAGTGCTTCCTGTTCCTGAATCCGGTATATTTCGCGTTCCAGCTCGAGCTCAAAAGTACTCGCGTTGAAAACGAACTTGCTAGTATCATCCGTCTCATCGCTAAGATCCTCGATGTCCCGAAGGTTCTCTAGTTCAGATTCCAGTGTAGCAGTGCGTTCGTTTGCGGCGGAGAGAAGAGCATTGGATTCGCCAAGCATCTTGTACCAAGTGTCTAAGGCCACCTCAGCAGTACGCCGCGCTTGCTTCTCAGCCTCGAGAGCTGCAAGCGCTTTCTGTTCCTGACTCCGGTACATCTCCCGTTCCAGCTCGAGCTCAAACGTACTCGCGCTGAAACGTAATTGGCCGCTGTCACTGCCGTCGCAGCTGGTGTCTTCGACTTGCATGAGACTATCCAGCTCGAATTCCAGTGCGGCGGTGCGCGCGTTCGAAGCAGCAAGAAGAGCGTCGGAATCAAGTAGCATCTTGCGACAGGAGTCTAGGGCCTCCTCAGCGACGAGCCGCGCAGCCTTTTCAGCCTCGAGAGCCCCGAGAGCCTCTTGCTCCTGACTCTGGTACATCTCACGTTCGAGCTCCAATTCAAATGTGCTCGCACTAAAGTGGAACTCGTCGATGTCGCTGGTGTCGTCACTATTCTCGTTGTCCCTGAGATCGTCAAGCTCGGACTCTAAAGCAGCGGCGCGTTCGTCAGATCGCTTGAGCTTCTGTTCAAGGGCCTTGTTCTTCTCCCGCTCAAGGCAAAGAGTGGTAAGTGTTTCGCTGGCACACGTCATCTCCTTCTCAATGGTTAACTGGGCTTGTGCAAGAACGCGCTCAAGGGATAGCTTTTCAAAGGCGACCTTGTCGTAGTTGGCGGACAGGGTATCGATTTGGCTGCGCAGAACAATGGTTGAAGACTCGCTCTCGATGTGCACGGCCTGAAGGGCAGCCAAGTCGCAGGCCGCGCAGTCGAGATGGGTCCTGAGGCTGACAATCTGCTCAGTGGCTTCCTTGAACTTGCGCTCGGACGCGCGGTGGTCCTCCTTCACCTGCGACGTCGTCTTCGATGCCTCCTCAAGAGACCTCTTCAATTTGGAGAGCTCTCTCTCGAGTACCTGCTTGCCAGCGGATTCTGCCAGCAGTGCAAGGTTAAGGTTGGCACTTATCCTGCGATGCTGCTCGACGGCTATCTGGGCGTTCTCGAGATCGGAGAGAGTGCTGGCGTTGGCGTTGGTAAGCTGAACGATCTTTTCTTCATACTTCGCACAGAATCCTTCAACTGTATCGCCTTTTCTCTTCGCCTCGGCGAGGGCGCCACGGAAGTTCTCAAAGTCATTTTCGTATTCAGAGCTGGAGCCACTCGTCTCGCTGAGACGAGTTTCGGAGCCGACACCAATGTCGTCGACAGCCTCGTAGGTGACCTAATGCAGTCAGCCTCTGTTGCAAGGTGAGGTTGACTACCGACTTACCCTGTGATCGACCTGCGTGGTCTTTCTGTTCTCAACGTCCTTCACGGACTCATTTTTCTCCTTCTCGCGGAGAAGGGCTTCTGCCTTGCGGTATGCATCTTGATAGACGGCCATCTGCGAGACGCGATTTGCGCCAGCGTGGACTTGAGGTCTTGCCTGAGAGGGCTAGAAAGAGCGTCAGCCGCGTGGAGAAACCATGAAAGTTGTAACTTGCGTGTTCTGGGTGGACTTGAGGGTTGAACACCCGATAGGACGTCTTGGGATACATGCCGAGGAAGTTGGAGGGCATCTTGATGGGACCTAGAGACAAAGAGAAGGGTAAATAGAGAAAGGGGAGATGACGGGAAGGGAGAATGGGACAAAGAGAGTGTTGGCCACAGAGCAAATGCCTTTTATGTACCTCTGGTGCGGCTAGTAGCGGCTTCCGAGTCGGTAACGTTGCAAAATAGGCTGACGAAATCGGAATTGCTTCAATTGGCAACTCGTCTAGCAAGAACTCACACTTAAGTCCGTACCAACAAAACATGAGATTACCACAAAAACAACAACGAACCGGATAGAATGCTTCATCTTTCTTCAAATTGAACCATTGTAATTGGATAACGATGCGTTCTTGTATGATACCGGTAGTCTTTCGAAAGCCCATTGTCGTTCTCGAGTGAGAGTTGACTGTGACACGCTGATTGCAGTGGCGCCAGAGTAGCGAGAAACTCAATCTACAGCTCGCAGTTTACTCGTGTGAGTCCACTCATGGTAAATTAACCAGAGGCAACACTGTGGACCCTTGTTCCTGCACGTTGAGAAGTCACTATATGTGTGTACTTGGTATGTGGTCCCAGTACTTACCTGCCCAGCACCAGATCATGAAGACTCTGTCGTACTGCACATCTTTATGTGCCCATCTTTTATCATGACTTGCTGTTACCCACAAGAGGTGCGCTGAACTTTTGGAAAATCACTGCTACGGACGACATGGTGGTTGAGGATTGAGCTTAAGCGTTCCAATATGAAACGCCACAAAGTCGACCTGATGGGGTTTCTACCTACTCACTCCGTCGAAATGCTGAGGAGCACGTTGTCTGCACCCCAACCACACCGTCTTCAAACGGCCCGAGACTATGTCGAGCCAGCAGCGTGACTCAGTCACCTGCTAGACGCATTTATCCGGCGACCACGACCGTCAAACTGCTCTGAACCCGCTTATAACACCTCTTGCGTCAGGTCCTCGACGACCCTTGAACAATGCTGCTCACTCTTCTCCTACCGTTGTCTATCGCCTCTGCAACGCTTGCTGCCAATCTCCAGCTCCCCTCCGAACTCTTTTCTCCCCTCGTTGCCCAGAAGATCCTCGCGACAGCGAACACGACCCAAAACCCGCCAGAGTACCCTCAGTACACCGATCGCATCCGCGGGATCTGGCAGTACTTCTCTCCAGACACATGGACGAGTGGTTTCTTCCCTGCGACGCTCTACGCGCTGCATGACCGTCTAAGCATCTGCCCAACAGACGATTTGAAGGCGACAGATTGGCTTTCGCTCGCGCAGAGATGGAGTGCCTCAGAGGTGCCGCTGGAGACAAAGACGGGTGTCGGTCATGACGTCGGGTTTTTGAGCTTCCCGTTCGTAGACGAGCTTTCGGTGTGAGTGATCTCTTTGTATATATGCGCTTTTTTGGCCGTTCATGGACACGGTGCAGCCATCCAGACAATCAGACCGCTGTCACCGCCGTCAATAACTTTGCAAGTGAACTCGCCGTTCGCTTTAACCCGATTGTAGGCTGTACCAGAAGTTGGGACACTTCGGACCCTACAGACTTTCAAGTACGCTTACATTGCCGGTACTGCTCTTGTTCCAGTGCAGATAACGACTCTTTCGCCAGGTCATTATCGACAACATGATGAACCTCGAGGTAATGCATTCTGAGCAAGCATCATATTATCATAACAGTCGTGTGACTGACGCCATCTTCCAGGTTCTGTTCCAGTCAGCCAACCTCACGGGAAACCACACCCTGATCGACATCGCCACTTCACACGCTGATAAGACCATGGTGAACCATATTCGTCCAGATGGTATGTTTCCCTCCATCCCCTGTCTCACGTAGCTGCGGAGTCTGTGTAGCTGATAGATTTCGTGATCTAATGATCAGGCTCCTCGTTTCACGTCGTCGACTACAACTCAACTACAGGGGCTGTCATCAGCCGGCACACCTCCCAAGGATATGCGGATAACAGGTCGGCATGCATTGGCACCCATTACCACAGACTAAATTATGTTGGAAAACAGTACGTGGAGTCGTGGCCAAGCTTGGGGTATCTTTGGCTTCGCCAACAGTAAGTGATCACATACTAACCATCTCGTAACGAATTGATCATCACATACCATCAACAGTGTTCAAACACACACAAAACATCTCCTATCTCGAAACGTCGCGAAAGATGGCGTCGTACTTCCTGACGAACTTGCCCGATGATGGTATTAGTGCCCTGGTACGTCCAAGTCCTTGAAGTGTTTCCCCACACCAGAGAATGTTCATGTGATTGTGGTGGAAAAGGGACTTCAATGCACCTCTTAGCCCGCCCCGTCCAGCGGACTCCTCGGCGGCGATGATCGCTGCTAACGGCTTGCTCCTGCTTTCGCAGGGCGAGCTGAGTCTGCAGCCCGCAAACAAGACCGGATCGGACTTTTACATCGACTCTGCTATCCAGGTACGTCCTCCTCGCGAGGAAAATTCATCGTAGTAAAATTAGAATAGTGATGCCGAAGCTGATACTTGGGCTTCGAATAATAGATTATTGCAAACATGACGGCGCTGGCGTGGCGCCCCGAGTGGCAAAGCCTGCTCGCGAACGGGACCGTCAATAACCCTGTGTTGAATAACCTCACTGGAATAGTTTATGGCCAGTACACATTTTTTTCCTGAAGCTAAATACGTAACTTAGTCGTCGCTGTGCAGGCGACTACTACTTTGTCAAGAACGCGAACGACCTGGTAACGCTAGGTATTGCGACGTGCAACGGAACTCTCACGGGAACGACGCCGTCTTCCCCTTCCCCTTCCGTGTCATCTTCTACGCCTACATCTACCAATACTCTCACCGCCTCAACAGGCGGCGCAAAACAGGCCATGCAGATGAAGACGAGTGCGGTAATACTGGGTGCAGCAACCTTCTTGTTCGGACTGGCGCTATAAGCATTTGGGACATTAAGAGAAGTCTGGATTCGAGTGATCATGTAGATGGACAGCTAGTACATGTATAATTACCCAACACTAGTCAACAAGAGAATTGCGCAAAATACTGAGAGGAAAGGCCAGAAGCTCGAAGGAGGGAGCGATAGCACGCGCTCTTGGGAAGCCAGCATGAAGCCAACATTAATGACAAGACGACGCGCCTATTCATTTGGCGTTGGCAGGCGCTACATGTCAGACAGCTAGAGACGTTGTCAAGACGGCAAGAATGTGCAATGAACATTGCGATAGAAACACGGGAAGCCAAAGGCAACAGACGAGCGTCGGTCGTTGAACGTTGAACACTGGCCAGGAAGTAAAACTTTGGCGCAAACTGGTTCCGAAGCAACACTGCCTTACACTGCAAGAGACAAACAATCCAGAAAGCCTAGAGTATGAAGAGCCAGGAAATGAGAGCGTCAGCCGCAGATACAGCTTTGGATACTGTGAAAGTTGGAGGTGTCCAGAACGTTGTTGGTTGAAAGGGGTGCATGCACGGGCGTCGCATTGCGTGGGGAAAATGAGTAGCCAAGGGCCGAGCGAGCGCCTGTGCATGACACGGATGCACAATAGAGTCAGGGGTTCAAGCCTCAGGCCTCAGGGCAAAACGAAGACACAGCGGGCACTGCAGTGGGAGGTGTGTTGACGAGTGAGACCATGTCGAACAGTGTTGAGAGGCAAAAGATTGGGCTGAGCAAGAGACGTGGGATGGGAGAGGTGATGGTGGTCAGAACGAATGATGGTCTGGTGATGGAAAATAGATAAGCGATCAAAAGATTCAGTCGGAGCTTTAATTGCACGGGTATATAAGAGGGCAAGAGCTCGTCTACGAACACTCCCTCTCCCCCGTATCGCAACTTTCCCACGGTTGCTTAAATTTCAACAATATCTCAGATCATTCGTGCACACCGAGCTAGACTGCCTCGACAACACCCTTAACGACCTTGACGACCTCCTCCATCGCTTCTAGAGACCTCAAGTAGACCATGTCCTTCGCTCTTCCCGCCCGCCAAGTCACTTTTGGCCGTTCCACACACGTCCCGCCCCAGCCCCAGCCAGCAACCTACTCTGCCAATGGTCTCGGCATCACCCAGCACAGCACTCAGAATCCCTATACCCTTCCTGGTCCAACGAGTCTCGCGCTGCCAGGTGCTGCTGCGCCCACCTACGCTACCCAACCTCCGGTCGCCCACGCGCAGACAAAGCTATCGCTTGCCACCACCCCTGTGGCCCCCGCCACCAATGCCCTTGCTGGCCCATCCACACCTACGCCCACAGCTGTCCCTGCCACACCGGTCCCCCTCACCCTCGAGCAGCAACACATCACTGCCGTCGAAGGCATTGTGCCGACCCTGCAGAACATCGTCGCGACCGTCAACTTAGACTGTCGCTTGGATTTGAAGACCATTGCCCTTCACGCTCGCAACGCAGAGTATAATCCCAAGGTTTGTGCCTTCCTGTCTTACTCATAGTGAGCATGTCGGACTTCTATTCCGTCATCTCGCTTTTATAGCGTTTCGCCGCTGTCATCATGCGTATTCGTGACCCGAAGACGACTGCGCTGATTTTCGCGTCCGGCAAGATGGTCGTGACTGGTGCAAAGTCTGAAGATGATTCGCGGCTTGCCTCGCGCAAGTACGCGCGTATCGTCCAGAAGCTTGGATTCGACGCCAAGTTCTCCGAGTTCAAGATTCAGAACATCGTGGGAAGTTGTGATGTGAAGTTCCCCATCCGTCTGGAGGGTCTTGCATACAGTCACGGACAGTTCAGCAGTTATGAACCTGAGGTGAGTCATTCGGCCGAGGTTAATCACAAGAGTGGCCACTGACATTCTCTCCGCAGTTGTTCCCTGGACTGATCTACCGCATGATTAAGCCCAAGGTTGTGCTTCTGATCTTTGTTTCGGGCAAGATCGTCCTTACGGGTGCCAAGGTGATTATTTGAGTCTTCCTAGATATTCTCATCTGGGCCGACTGTCCATGCGTTGTTGCTGTGCGTTACATGCGCTGATGCTCCTTTCACATGACTGAATAGGTCAGGGAGGAGATTTATACTGCCTTCAACACGATCTACACCGTACTCTGTGAATTCCGCAAACCCTAATCTGGCTCTCTCCGAGATACCGCACCACCCACTCCATTGCAGCGTCCTTGCAAGTCATGGCGTTGACATTTCCATCGTTGCTGGTCACGTCACAAATGCAGCGAGTGCGTGGTGGTTGGTAGTTCATATTCAAGTTCGCGTTGCCTGGTAGAAAAATGTGATGAGGGGGCATTCCGGACGAGGAGCGGACGTAGTGCACGGGCGATGTTCTTCCTCCTTTACTCCTTCACTTAATTCACACTCAGAAATAAATCCCACATATCTCGACGAACACTCTTCGATCGCGATCCTTGACTGTTCATTCTCGCATGTCTCCCGACTGTTCGCCATTCTTTTCGTCATCGGGAGGTTGCAGCCAGACAAAATATAGTATAACATAGGAACAGTTCTTACGATAGGCTTCTTATAGTGTCTCCCTTTGGTCTTGTGTCATTATTCGGTCTCGTGTAACAATGTATTTCTTTGCATCATGCATTACATGGAATTGTTGTGGTACATCTTTTGGCCTGCGACTTTGTGGCGCACTGGCAGGATATTCTAGCAATTTCGGTCAGAGACATTTTCCAACAAGTTCGATGACACATTCGCTACAATTCTTGGATTGTTGTTGGCATGTGTGGCCTCAGTGCTAGAAATTTCTCGTACGCGAATGTAAACGGATATATAAGGGCTTGTAGGACACTCACACGGACACTATACAGCACAACACTTCATTCTGAACAATGGCTTTCAACAGCTTTTTCATTCAGCCCGCCTACAATTCTCCTGACTTCGACCACAACGGACTCGGGCATGCGCAGAGACCGGCGCATGGAACCCAAATGTCGCGTGGGAGCAGCAGCGAGACGAATTCCACACTCATGCGTCCAAGGTAAGCTAAAGCCCATACATTCCTGCCCCGCTGCCCTCACCTCAACGGCTCCCACTGTCAAGGATCGACGTGCACGAAGACGCAAAGACCAACACTGTGACCACCACGTTCGAGCTACCCGGCCTCAGCAAACAAGACGTGCACATTGAAGTGCACAACAACGTGTTGAGTGTCTCTGGCGAGTCCAAGATCTCCGCGGACCGCAGCGAGGAAGGGTACGCTGTGCGTGAACGCCGGTATGGCAGGTTCTCGAGAGCGGTGCCGATTCCTCAGGGGATAAAGGTGTGTGGATTTTCCAGCGTGTGGACCAGGGATGTACTAGTTGCTGACGGGGATTGAATAGACTGAGGATATCAAGGCGTCGATGGAAAATGGAGTGCTCACTGTCACGTTCCCGTTGACAACTCCCGAGCAGGCTCCGCAGAAGATTACGATTGCGTAGTTGGAATTTCCATGAATTTTTTTGCGGTTTTGACATTTGCGGTTGTTATGGACGGACAGTCAAACGCTGCCCAATAGCAGCATTCATATGTGTAGCATAGTTCTCGCTTGTGCATTCGGTTTGATCTACTGATTCTCATCGATTTTGGCGGTGGAAAAAGTGTTGCGTACTTGAGAATCGGGATGCGTGAGGAGGCTTCACCAAAGGTCTTTTCAGACTTCTAAAACATTTAAGCAACGAGACATCATTGTGCGTTGTGCGTCGCTAGAAGACAATCGCAGCGCATACCTTTGACTTGCAGTATTCGAAGCTACTGGTGCACCGCTTGACCATCGTCAACAACCTGGTCCTGGACACGGTCGGACGATGTGTCTAAGTGCCATATTCAATTTGAGTGGCAACACGTTGCCGCTCAAGCTGAACATGGCATATAGAGTGTCCTCCAGGTTTCTTGAATCAGAGAACCTACGAGTTCCATTTCCGCAGCGACTGGACAGTGGTGGTGGTCGTCGAGTGACAACATACTGCACGCGATGTGACCGTGAGTGATCAAGTCAAGATCAGACCTTAAGCGCCGAATCCGTTATTATCGAGTCAGCCACTGCAAGCAGGCTTGAACGACGAACACCATGGCTGCCGCCCCTGCTCCCGCAAGCACAGAAGGCATCTCTTCAAACCCAACTGCACCTGTCTCTGTTGCTGGCCTCACAGAGACCATGGCTAACGCATCTCTGGACCCGTGCGTCTTTGCTCTCACTAGTTCGGCGAGTGTTCTGTTGATACCAACGCAGATCTGCGACAGAGTCCACCCAGCCTTCGTCTGCGCCAGCTATCAAACCAGCTGTAGATGAGTCCTCGCATGCGCAAGTTGTCACGCCCTGGGACGTGCAAGGGTCAGTCTCGGCCGACGGGAAGCAGCTCGCGATCGACTATGACAAACTCGTAGAGCAATTTGGTACGAAGAGAATCGACCAAACACTATTGGATCGGTTTGAAAAGTTGACCGGAAAGCGGCCGCATGTCTTACTGCGGCGGGGAATGTTTTTCTCACATCGGTGAGTCACTTTGTCGCAAGACATCTGAGCGGAAGACTGCTGAGACTCGTGTGTAGAGAATTTGACAAAATCCTCGATCGGTATGAGCAAGGGAAGCCGTTCTTTTTATACACTGGTCGTGGGCCGAGCAGCGACAGTATGCATCTTGGCCACATGATCCCATTCACATTCACAAAGTACGCATATCCATCGAGTAGATCAGGCTGCTGCTCATGCATTTGTCCAGATGGCTGCAGGATGCCTTCGATGTCCCACTAGTAGTCCAGCTAACTGGTAAAGCTCAAACGTGCAGTCCAATACGTGCACTGAAGCGTTAGATAGACGACGAAAAGTTCCTGTTCAAGCATGAGCTCAAACCTGAGCAGACGCACGAGTTTGCATTCCGCAATGCTCGTGATATTATTGCTTGCGGCTTTAATCTTGAGAAGACCTTTATCTTCAGCGATTATGACTTTGTTGGCGGAGCGTTTTACCGCAACGTATCCAAAATCTCTCGTCAAATCACCATCAACCAAGCGAAAGCGACGTTCGGGTTCAACGACTCGTGAGTAGGCTCAGCGAGTGACTCCTTCTCACGCATATAACATGTCTTCATCCTAGCGACAACATCGGTAAAATACATTTCTGCGCGATACAAGCTACACCCTCCTTCTCGAACTCCTTCCCCAACATCTTTGGCACCCGCTCCGACATTCCATGTCTCATCCCCTGTGCCATCGACCAAGATCCCTACTTCCGTCTCACGCGGGACGTCGCCGTCAAACTTAAATACCCAAAGCCAACATTGCTCCACTCCAAGTTCTTCCCCGCCCTTCAAGGCCCGCAGACAAAGATGAGCGCGTCGGACGTCAACTCGAGCATATACATGTCCGACACGCCAAACCAGATCAAGAACAAGATCAACAAACACGGGTTCTCTGGTGGACAGGAGACGGAGGAAATGCATCGCGAGTTAGGTGGAAACCCGGACGTCGATGTCGCGTACCAGTACCTGGGATTCTTCCTTGACGACGACGAGGAATGGGCGAAGATGGGAGAGGTAAGCGTGTTCTGTCATGGCGTAGAGTACTTGAGATGGCGGTGTCTTGACAAAAGTTTTTTTGTTGTTCGCGTCTCTAGGAATATCGAGCTGGCCGGTTGCTCACTGGGCAGATGAAGAAGAAGTGCATTGAGGTCCTTCAGGAGTTTGTCAAGAACTTCCAGGACGTACGTTTGTCCTGCTATTTGTGCGAGTGTGTGAGTGGCTGATGATGGGCATACCGATTGTAGGCAAAGGCAAAGGTTTCCGATGAGACCGTGCGTGCGTTTATGGACCCTAACCGGAAGATTGAGCCTCATTTCGGGAAAGTTGTGGCCACCGTGTCTGCACCGGCAAAGTGACACCTGTAACGTCGGAGAGAATGTAAGGAAGTACCTACTGCGTTGGTGTTTGGCCGAGCGCACAGGTGCATTACACTGGAAATCAATTGTATTGAATAGATGCTGCTCGTCTCTTCCTTCCACAACACAAGACGTGCAAGTGACGTGATCGCATACCGTATGCCCCTGGCACTCTTCGTACCAAGCCTGACATTAACATCGTCGGCTTTCTGTACCCTGGATAGGTGGCAAAACCAACTATGCATGGATATCGGTAACTCGGACGCCCTGAACATCGACTGAAAAGTACCAACTGCCTTAGCCAGAGCTCGAAACAGCGATGCACCTTCAGTATAGTTCTGAGCGTTCCCTGCCTTCCGTGGATACTGGATCTTGACGTCTTGCAGCGACGGTCGGTAGGTTTGATCTAGGTTTCTGTACTCTCTAGATGTGCGTCACCTTCACACAGAACGGTGACAGGACGAGCGTGCGACTCGGAGGATTGGAAAAGATGGATACAACTCCTACACTGCCTGCTTGGCAGCGGATTCCTGTAGATCGCGAACTGGAAGATGTGGTGTGTTGGGCGATAGAACGAGATTGCGACGATCCGTGAGATAGGTCGTTGTAGCCTTCACATTTCAAAAGTTGCAGCGTCGATATAGATTCATTCCGTACCTGTCGGTGGGCCTCTGACGAACGAACTGCTTCGCCGACATACACGAACAGTCAGAACAGGAAGATCTGCAGGCGCCTGCTCAATTGAAAAGAGTAGTAAAGTAGAAGATAGGATGCAGCAACGCACTAATATATAGCCTATTGATAAGACGAGCGCGGACTCCCAGTGGCGGGATGGTGTTGCAGCGTTGCTGGCGGGCATCCAAGATCGGAGGTTCTGCTGTGAATTATATCAGCTGCGTGGACGAAAGAACGCGATTCGGGCTTGTTTTTCAACAGAGGCAGACGACAACGTCGCTGGCTCCGTCCGATATCAAGTATGAAACGTTCTGATGGCAGGCTCGTTAGCAATCGCAGACGGAGTCGGACACAAAGAAAATTCCTGAACAAGTCTGCCAGTACTTAACAAAAGACACGGCTGTCCATTTCGCGTCGGGTCTTGAGAGCCTTGCGACATTGTTGATCGCCGCATTAGGCCCCTACCTTCACACCTTCCTTTTCGGGCGAGTAGAGAACGTAGACCTGGGTTGCATCGTGGTCACCACACACACAAGGATGTCAAGATGAGCTGATGTACAGACCTATTGTACCTTCTGTCTGTACTTCACAGCCAGGTGAATAGGACATGCGGCCGAACAATGCAACGCCACTGACAACTGTTCGAGTGCTGGGAATGAATACTGTGACCTGGCAACCGAGCGTGTGGCCACCCGGTCGCGCTGCCATCGAATGCGTGGAGTAAACGAGAGGGCTGCACCAGGAGGAAAGGTGCCGTATGCACCGCCGCATCTCGACACGGGAGACCGTCACCAAGCGCCGGTGCTGTGATGGCCGCGCTTACAACGTGAATACGCTGCAACCTTTCACCATGGCCAGTGTTTCTCGGAAGTCTATACGATAGACTAGGGCTTCAGGCTAAAGCCCTCACCGCGGTATGTGTGTGTCCGTAAGTACAACACGCGGGCGTTCCTTGCGGCACAAAACGCTATTGTTCTCCGTGTTGTCCCCTTTTGGTAACTCTTGTTTTTTAATGCCTTTTCCAGGACAAAGGAATGCTCGCACCTTCAACATGGTCTCTTGGCCGTCTGAGCTTGTTATATATTGTCCGTGTGTTCGTCGACTAGCCCGCTTGCCCAGCACTTTTCCACCTGCCCCCCGCCCATTTTCACGCGGCCCGCCTCATTTTTTGGCAGCCTGGGCTTATACAAATCTTTCCTCGGTTTCTGCAACTTGGTCTTCGTGTTTCTCTTCGTCCCATCATCATGTCGCGCTCCTATATACCACTCGTACGTCGCAGAGCCCTCAGAATAGCAAGCTCACCAACTGACCGCTAAGCACACTTTTAGGACATGCCTCAATCGCCAAGCAGCGTAAATAGCATGTTTGAGCTGCCGAATGGCTCTCATCGGGTGAAGTACCAAGGGGCTCCCTCGCACAGTATGCACGACTTCCTGCTCGAGGCAGAGAGACGTCCGATCGACATCTCACTTGCGCTGCCTCATTTCCGAGCGCGAAACCAGCCTATTGGGCACCGACTGGCAATGTACGTCGGCAACGATAGTGCAGAACCTATAAAAGTCAAAGTCGTGAGTAATAAATCCCGTGACCATGGAGGCACCCAAACTCACCTTCGTATCTTGTAGTGTCGCAATTTTACCACAGCACGCTCGACGAAATTTCACCTCGAGGTACACTCATCCTCGAGCGCTGACATCACGGTGTGGCTGCCATCCGACTTCCGTGGCCACATACATCGCTCGTCGCACTGCAAACGAGTCAGCTTCTCTGCCGGCTTTACCAACCGCATCATGCAGAACGTCCAGCTCACCCAGTCCCGTCGGCCCTCCGTGATGTCAAGCCTCACGTATCCAGGAGACAATGACCTTTACGCATACGCTGACATCTACGTCGCCGACTCTGACTCGGAGTTTGAAAGGGAAAAGCTGGGGAACGGCTTGAGCATTGTGGAGGAGGACGAAGTCGTGATTCATACGGCAGGCCAGGTGACATTCAGAATGTGGGACATCCACCGTGGCGAGCCTGAAGTGCGCGCAAAGGAGGCGTGCAAACGCATGTTTGGCTTTGGCTGGTGCACCAAGCGAAGCCCTGAGGTCGCCATCGATTGGGACTTCTTGCTCGAGGACTGATGCAAGCTCGCGTTGCTTCGCTTCAATGTTCGTTCTCTCTTCCTCTACTCATCGTTGATCGCTGTCGCATCATTCTTGCCTTTGCACTACATTCGCCTCCTTTCATATTAGCATCTCCCCGCCCGTCGCTATCATGCATATATCTGTAGCACCAGCTCTTGTTAGACAACATACCACACACTCTTGACACTGTTTCGACTCACCCCATTGTAGCCATAGTTTTCTCGGATCACATTATCATCGCTCGACTCGTAGCGTTACTGCTTTCTACATTGACATCCCCGCACATATACGTTACCTGATATACCTTTATATGACTATGTTTCAAGCGCAGAGGCGCTTCATGCACGACTTATGTTCTGAATTCGAATCAATCAATATCTTGTCTGCTTGCGCTATTTGCTACAAAGAGTCACTTTGTCTAATGTCAAGGAACTGAAAGGATGTCGAACGTGGTTCACTCACTACAGTCACCATAACATCGTGCGATTACATTTGATGTCCCGCCATCCATCCGCTCATGCGTTTCGTCCAGCCGTTGACATGCATTGCTCGAGGACCTCAAGAAGAGCAGGATTCTCTAGAGCGGCTGCAACTCGTTCTTTGTCATTCAGCTGTTTATTCACTGTACGAATCGTAATCAGCTAGGTGATAAAGCAGTCAGATGCATGACCCACAGGCCTGTTCGCTCTGATGCGATCCTGGCTTAACCCTTATATCAATCTTGAATCGTTCTGGAAGACTCCGCAGAAGTCGCACACGGATAGACAGGCCTGAGACACGCGGTGAGGATATGAGTAGGGATTAACAGTGCAAGTTACAAGACATAGTCAGACCTATAAAAGTGCTCATGCCACAATGTGGTACTGTCGGTGTGAACTCGACAGTGACACGACCTGGTACCTTTGAGTCGAGCGTAATTTGCGGCGCAGAGACGACTGCGAGTTGTTCGAGCGACATGCTCCTGTGCTCTGGGTCCGATATTGACCTTATGAGCTCTAATACACGTGAGACGGTATGGGCCCTGGAGGTGTGGGTAAGCACGCACCAAAGATTTCGTCCTGATCTATTTGCTCTACCTCGTCCGAGGCGTCCTCCTCTGGGTCATGCGCATTGTCGGGATCGTCCAGCCAGAGCGAATGCGGTTTGGCAAACTGGCTATGGCGAGATGTTGTGGGTACAAAGATGGTTGGGTTTGGGTTGAAGACCTCCATTAACGTGGGGTCAGAGTGGGTGGTTAGGATGAGAAACAAAATTGGGCGTCTGAGCGGCCCTGAGTCGGGTTGTAGGCCACAGCTCGCTGATTCTTGAAACGCACCACGCTCGAGGCAAAATACATCGCCACGTCTCGCAAGAAAAGACACAACACGAGTCTTGCCGACGCTATTTCGTTTTGTTTGCTGCCGAAAGTCGACAACACGGACCACATCTGAGCGCCTAAACACTTGCTCCTCAACCACGTCCTTAATTAACGCGTCCAGCGGTCCTCGACGTGTCGACAACTCTGTGTAAACATGGCACCCAAAGTAAGCAGCGTAATCAGACTAGAAATTGGTAATTCACTCACGCTGTGAACTCATGTAAGCGAAAGCGCGGGACGAACGAAGCGGCCACACCTGCTACGCGTGCTACGCGTAGTTCCACGCGTAATGGGGAAGCAGCGACCTCAGAGGCGGATGGCGCAGCGTCTCTAGCTCACGAAGATACTCAGACGCAGGTATGTAACGTGCTACGTCGTTGTGGTCAGTTGTATGCGTCAGGGTTACACGATTAGTGCAGGATCCCAAGCCAAAGAAATCAAGAAAAGCTCCCACCAAGGCAGCAAAGGCTACTGTGAAGACCACCTTAACATTCTCGTGCGTTGCCACCACCATGTCTGCTATTCGCACTCCTGACCTTTCGAATTTTCCAGCGGGCAAACGGTAAGCGCCCGTATTACGAGGTCAGGCAAGCGTCATCAGGAGGTGCTGATCGAGACGCGCTATTGACAGATTACTGCCGAAGGCGGTAGCGGGATTTCTACGTGAGTCTCTTTCTTTTCCCTTCTCTCACGACCACAACGGCGTCCGTGGCCTACGCGCAGTTTGCTGTCACTGTCGTGACCCTCGGCTGTGCCTTGCGCTGCAACGTACATGCGCGTGATCGCCCACCGCAGCTATTTGGATTTTTCGCATCGCTACCCATGAAACTAACGAGTCTGCTATGCTGTTCTCCAAATACTGCTGACACCACGCACGATGATGATGCGCTGCAAACGTCAAACATCAATGCCAGCAGTACGTCAATAGGATCGAGCACAAAGCCACAAAAAGTCGTCAAAGCCGCCAAGAGCATACCAGACTCTGAACCGTATACCGTGGATGCAGCAAACCTGCTATTCGAGAAATACGCAGACGAAGACGATCCTTCTGTCATCGGGCCAGAAGGGCTTGAGAAGCTGTGCAGCGATGCAGATATACCGTTAGATGGTGCACTCCCGCTGGTGCTCGCATGGCAATTCGGTGCAAGCGAGATGGCAAAGCTGACGAAGAATGAATGGGAGAAAGGAACCTCCCAGCTTCAGTGAGTCATTCGAGCCTAGCATTCGTCCTCACAACAATCATATACACAACTTGACCTTAGAATATCCTCCCTTTCCTCGCTTTCCGTCGCCCTTCGCGACCTGGAAGATCTCATTATCCTTGATAAACCGCCTTTGAAAACTACGGCCGCCGCAGCACAGAAGAAAAAGGCTCCACCAGAGCCTTACAACCGCGCTCGCTATACCGTCTATGCTGCTGATAAGCGAAAGGCCTTCAATGAGTTTTATGTGTTCTGCTTCGTATTAGCAAAGCCACCGTGAGTGCTATCAAGCATTAACTGTTTCCCTAAAGTAGGTCAGTGAATAACATGCGACTTGTTTAGGCAAGCAAGAAACATAGATATGCAGGTATGCGATCTTTCTGACGTTGATCATGCCCATGTTTGTTCTACATCTACAGACTGCATCGGCACTGTGGTCCGTGCTATTGTTGCCGCGATATGGCTTGATCCAAGATATCCTGGACTTTATATCTGTACGGCTCAGTCTTTCTCCCGCAAGTCTTTCACGCGCTGACAACTGTTCCTTAGGAGAAAGGCACATACAAGGGTGTCAACAAGGATCTATGGACAATGGTTCGTTTCTTGAGCAAACATGATGAGATCTGTGATTATCGAACTTACAATTTGCTCAGGTTTTCGAGTTCTGTCAGACAGTATCTCCCAACTTGGACAACTTCGAGGCTGACGGCGTAAGCGATTCCTCCTAACAGTGCTGACGGCACAATTAACGCACCATTCAAGGCATGGCCTACTATGCTCGATGAATTTGTAGCTTGGAAGAAGGCAAAGTGAACTCACAATTGGCGCTTAGATACATTCAAGGAGTAGTGGGAGAGTTTTTCATCGGCATTTCTGCATTCAATCACTTTGACCCCATTCACACCATTTACTGCCGTTTGCATAATGTTATGGAAAGCGAGTCTTTTGTTTTTCGGCCCCACTTCCCTTGGAACTTCCCGGACATGGTCCGAGGTCTGTAGATTACATCATTGTTCCATGTTACAGGGTGGCTGTGTGCAACTCATCCCTACAGCAATAACGGCAGTAATGTATCATAGTCTCCTTCATGTAGACAGTCTCGCTATCATCCCTGCCTGTCATCTTTGCTAAATCTGAGTGCCTAAATACATCTTGAAGCACAGCAGGTTAACAATTGCACAGAACCAATTCTCTGCAGGGCAAGCACCTTACCCCACTTTGTTTTTGTACCTGTCCTTGCCTACAAACCATGCCCACTTTGGTGTGTTTTACATGTTTATTGTTCCAGTCAGAGAGAGAAACATATCAGGGACACTACAATGTCTCCGGAGCAAAGCTTTGGTGGTACAAGATTGATGTTATTGAATTTACTCAGAAGACACTGTTCAGTACTGTATGTACTATTACTAGGCTCCAACTATTCAATGACAACAAAGAAGAGAGCTGGGATACTATTGTTGCTGAGATGGGCAATGAGCAGGACAGCAAGTTGGCAGACTTGAGGGCAGGACCTAAGAATGGAGAAGTAGACATCAATACAGATATTGATAGCACCATAGGCATAGCTCAAAAACTTACTATGTACTGTGAGATGACACAAGAGCTGTGAGTGGCATATTTCGTGAATGGCCTGACTAGCCCTTATTTTTTGCATTTCACCTCTAGTTTACACCTTGCAACCCCTTTGCAACCCCTTTGCAGCTACTTTGCAACCCCTTTGCAAACCCCTTGCAAATCTATCAAGCACCTGTATCACATGGCTTAGATGCTCTACATGGTCACGTTACTTACTGCTACATCACACTAGCACATAACTCAGCTTATATAAGACCACATAGCTCAGCCTATAGCTAGGGTTTAATGTCATAAAAACCACTCACATAGACTGTTGCAGAGCGACTGCTGCTATGCTGATAACCCTAAAAAGGGAGTGAAGTAGAGAGGAAGGGGGGTGGATCTCCAACGACGACAACAAGGTCAAAGTCGATGATGAGCAGGCAAGCAGGCACTGAGGCCGGATACTAGCAGTGCAAATGACAGAGTTAATAAGGTATGATACTAAGTTACATGCAGTAACTCACCTAGCAGTGCAAATGACAGAGAGGTCAAGATGCAGAGCTAGGGAGGGTAAGGGCTACTATATATACTGTGGCTGGGTGGTCTGTGCACAAGTTCCCACACTAGGGACTGGAGTAACTGTGGGGCTGGAGTAACTGTAGAACAATAAGGGACCAGGGTAACTGTCAAGGACCTGAGTAACTGTCAAGGACCAGGGTAACTGTCAAGGACCAGGGTACAGAGAACAATAGAGTTATAACAATAGAACAATGGAACAATAGAACAATAAAACCTGGGGGAATCCCTGGGGAATTCCTATCAATGGAAGAAGAACAATAGAACAATAGCCTAGGTTGATCTGGAACCGCTCCAGACTGAGTCTAGGGTTTGGGTCTGGACTATTGATAAATAAGGCAGGATGTCACGTGACCCGGGTTAGGGTTAGGTCTGGTAACACTCCTAGCCGGAAAATAAGCGCTCTAGATAGGCGCCTAAGGCTGTAAACTTGTGATAATGTTGGAAAAATCCGGTCTGTTGGACTATCCATGTCATAGACTCCTATTATTCTTTCGCTATTGTTCTCTCTATAGAAGAGTGTTCTCACAGGTGTGGGAACAGATTACAACAACTGGTCTCCTTTTAGATAGATTCTCTCACAAGTAGAGGTCTTGGCAGAGTCCAGACAATAGCTATTTGTTATGATCCAAATCAGATCACGTGATTGGGACCAAACTTCTGATCACTCTGGCATCTTTGCGCCAATACCTCGTGCACTCACCATCACATACTTCCAGGTAAACTCTGAACCCTCTGCCCATGCTCCCGAACATATCCCAAACCCTTCACAACTTTGTCACTATACCCATCCACATCCAACACTTACCTTGTAATTTCCACTTCATCTGTATCCCGGCTCCAATCCAATTCCAAAATCTTTCCTGAACACTTACCCAGATCATTTTCTGTATATACGTCTCCTATCAAACTCACAACATGTAGTAGTATATAAGCTGATCCGACTTGTACAATAGAAGTCTTGAGTTCAAATATTGATTTAGACCCCCACTCTTCTTCATTCTACTTCACTAGCTGAAGTAGTCTTCCTCGTCGTTGCCCAACCTCTGTTCACTGTCCAAACCTGTCGATCCAAATCTGATCCCAATCCCGAGAACTCAGAGGTTGAACCTCTGAACTGTAACAGTAAGGTTACTACTCACCAGTTAAGTTGTTAAACTTGAGGGGATAGAGTGAGATAGAGTGTGAGAGAGGTGGTGAGCGAAGTACTGGGGAGTACTGAGTAGTCCTTTATCAACAGAGTGGATAAGACTGAGGGGATATGCCCTCAGGAGTGCCTCTATATATACATGAAGGGGAGGACCCCAGGTACTACCCTAAGACCCCTAATACCTACATGAATAAGCAAAGTAATCTACCTTACTAAGCATGCCCTATGCCCTAGTGGTGCCACTTCAATAGTCAACTAATAGCAATTGTCCCCATGACCTGACCCTATGACCCAGCTCCAAGGCTCGACTTGTTCTAGCTTGTTCTAAGATAAGGCTAGACTTTTCCAAAGGTTCTATGAACTATGACATCATCTAATGGAATGTTCTATACTATGACATCATAGTTCCAGCATGTTCCACAATGTTCCAGAGAGTTCTATCATGTGATACACAGATAAGGAAAGGAGTGCATCAGCACATCAGAGACAGGAGGCGCATCAGCGCATCAACTGACAGGCACTGAGAATAAGTGCCGGAATAGGCGCCTGATAGCCAGATAAGCGCTGGATAAGCGCCTAAATAGACGCCGGATAAGCGCTGGAATATTCCCAATAATACCGTTGCCTGGTAAGGCAAGTGTTGTAGAAACATTGAAAATCTGTGACATGAACCTGTTAAGTCCAAATCTGAGTCCGAGAGTTTCTGAGAGGCACAGCTTACTTAGCTAAAGCCGAGGACTCATTCTGCTCCCTCTCGCACCAACTCTGATCCCAACAACCTTGTTGTTGTTTGGCCCTGAGCACGACCCAATCCAGGTAGGCACGGGTCTTAACACTATTGTTCTCCTTTAGGTAGTTCTATTGTTCTTTGTTCACACAGCTTCTTGCAAAGCCTGCCATTGACATGGTCTGTGCACAGGTCCCTGAGGTCTATATAAGATGCTGCATGTATGCTCCTAGCCCCCCATCTTGACCTCTTGGTCTCTACTGGGCTAGGTAAGCAAACCCTCTTGTACTACATAGCTGGTAGTACCCAATCTAACTTGGTCTTTACTGGGCTAGCAATCTGAATAAGGTTTATAGCTGGTGAAAGCATTGTGCTACACACTTGCCACCGCCTAGCTGTTGTCTTCCACTTTGTGTCCCTGTTTGTTACGTTGAACCCTGTCTCCGTGTTAAATAAGAGCTACTCTGTCTCATAAATATATAGAATTGCCAGACCAACAGACATGCTTGTGTGTAATGTGGCTGACTTAAAATTCCACTCTTTCATACTGCACCTGAAAGAACTGGAATTTTGAGTCAGCCAGATTGCACATGCCCTACAGAGGACCTGAGGCCCCGGTTCAATTTGAGTTTGAGTGGTCATTTGCAGTAATCCAGTAATCTGGCCATAACTTCCTCACTCCTTCTCCAAATCAAAAGCCCTTGTGACCAGCACGTTGGCAAGACATAGAGCTATGTGATGGTGTATGATTTGTGTCAATCTATGTCCATATGCAAGCTATTCAGCTCAAAAACTGTATTTTGATTCAAAAATATCATGTCATGCAAATTTTTGAAGGGTTGGTATCAAAGTTGGTGTGGTGCCATCAATTTAATTCATCATAGTGATACAGAAAATGTTACTGGGTGTATTACCCATCAGATTCCCACGCTATAGGGGACAGTTGTGTTACATCCACGGGAGCATCAAAGCAGCTGCCTGCACTGGAACAATTCTACTTCATTCTTCAGGAATTGTAACAGCAGGATTTTACAGGTTGCTAGTTCACAAGATGTGCTGATATCAGCCTGAAACAAAGACCAAGCCTGTACTTATGTCTAATTCAGACCATAGCACAGGCTCTTCAAAGCTTGAGACTTGGCTCACTGTATATCCCAGTCTGAGCCTCCCAAAGCAAAGGCTTTGCAGCCAAGCCAAGCATTGTATGCCACCATGTGGGGAAGAATCAGGGTGCAGTCACATAGAGGTTGTGAATACAAAAGTCCCAAGCATAGGATGTCAATGTATAGTATCCTGTTGGTCCCGTTCCCCCAACTTCCTTCTCAATCTGTCCTTCCCAGCAGGTCACCAATTGACACAAATTGATGCTGCCCCTTCTGCCAACTACATCTTGGCTATGGAAAGCATGTAGATAATGACAGTGACATTCTACCTCCCCCAAGAGCTCTTCTGCACATGCATGCTGGTATAGCAACATGTGTCAAATATCCTATGGACTTTCTATGACCCATTGGGCAGAGGACCAGTCCTATTCTGTTGAAGATGGTAAAAAAACCAATTTCCCTCATGAATTCTGTCCTGTCACTGAGAGGCAGATACTCACAGACAATCTCGAAGCAGAGTAGATTGACTACCGCGCAGAAACAATTCCCCGCTGGGCAAGCTCCTTACTCTACTTCCTCAAAAGGTGTTGAAGCACCTTTTTTTAGTAATTCGTCGTAGCCGTCCTCGCCTACGAACCACACCCACTTTGACGCGTTCTACATGAAGATTGTTTCCGTCAGATGGGGAGGTGGGACGAACGTCTCTGATCCATTGATTGTACCTGCTGGGTTTGAAGCACCAGCCACCACCTTGCGAACATCTTGTCTGGAGACATTCAAGCCTTTAACAGGGTCTTTGACTATCCATGCGCCTTAAGGAAGTCTGGAGTTACCTCTCCACGATGTCCTACGGGCATAATGTCAGTGAATGACTGATATGGTGTTGCGACAAGCCTTCATCCGTCCGACAAACTTGCACGTAACGCAGGTCAGCAACTGAGAATGCAGAGTGCTGTCAAGAAGGGGGCCTTTACTCACTTTTCAGATATCCTTCATGTTCTTCATCGGCCCAATACCTATCGCCCGTCAGTCCAAACCAGAATGATCTTTCACGACGGACACGAGCTTACCCTTTTTGTAAGTTGTAGGCTGAACGCAGAGTTTCGATAAGCAACTGGAGGAGCCAGCATAGTATTGTAGTGCACACCTTGTCTCCGCTGTCAAGTTGTTGAGTATTGGTTTCAACGACCCCGACGCAGGGACTAACGAGAGACATACTCATGCCATACGCGATAGTGAGCTCTGTCAAGTTGAGCTTCTCGATCAGACGCTTCATGAGTGCAGTTGGGATTGACGAGCCAGCCACAATGTTGGTTCTGTGGCGCAGTATATGAGGTTCGTCGTTTTGTGAGAAAGGTGCTACCATGTGAACTGCACCGTAGCCTGCTGAAATCAAGAGCCTCACCACTGGTATGTCGTCTTTCAAACTTAGGCGAGTACACCGAGGAAATGTGTAGGCACTCCGTGCAGAGCCGTGCATTTCTCGTTGACAACGGCGTCGACTATCTTCGGAGGGTCAGAAATGTCTGAAGGGTAGACAATGGAGGAACCGTGTGTCCATGCTGCGAGGTTCCCCAGCACAAGGCGTATTGAATGTGGGATCTTAGAAAGAGCAACATGCGCAGTAAAAGCGACTAATCAAAACAGTGGAACAGAGGCGGCACGTTGCCTGGACACACCTTAGCATCGTTAGGGACAGTGAGAATAAATGGAACCTACAAAGAATATCCAGATCAGTAAGTCGCATACACCTTCCAATTTGGACGCCGTTATTCAGCAGGTTGTGATGCGTCAGCTAGAAAAGGAGTGAGCTCAGAGACCGGGGAATTCAAGGAAAGACTTTACAGAGACAGCTTTCGGTGAGCCTGTCGTGCCACTGATATCAAGCGAAACTTTGTCAGAGTGAAGGTGGCGTATGGTGAGCACTGGTCTAACGTACTTTGTGAACTGTAGGTTGATCACTTCATCCTTTTGTAATGTCGCTTGCATGCTCTGGACGTCCCTCTCCTCACTTGCATGCTCCCCCCACACTAGCACTTCTCGGAAATCCACGGTGCACTTCATGCTATCTTAATGCGATTGAATGCCTGTAAAGTTTGGGGTATTGTCAGCCATGACCAGATGTCGTAATTGTGGAAGCGAAGGCTCCTCAATCGACCCGGGTGAGGAGTAGGATAGCGAAGGAAAGGCGTCGGTGAACATGGAAACATATGCTGACGTCCGTATGCGCGAAACAACAAACAAATGGCTTACACCGACTTGCGAGAGGGTGCTGACCTGTATACGAGAATAGTTAGCTTGGACCGGTGCTGTCTTGTACTATCGCGTACGCACGAACTCTGATAGTCGATATGCTGAGTTAATGTGACCAGTATGGCCCCGATGCTAGCACATGCCCATTTCAACATTGCATATGCGCTACACAACAGACAGCATTCTTATGAGATGAGACAACTAGAAGATCGTAGCTCATGGCACACACCTGTTGTTGCCCATGATCACCCCCACACGGTCGCCCTTCCTCACACCTAGCCCAACCAAATCCCGCGCCAACGCGTTGACTTGCACATTCATCTCGCCAAATCTCCATGCAAGATGGCTTTCAACACCAAGGTTATGCGAGCGTGGTCCTCCATGAGCTCGTGGCTGTTCGCTGATCATACTTTCGCAAGATGGTGTCGTTGAAGAATCCGGAGAGGGTCTTTTGGGCCAGGGGTGGATGCAATGGGCCTTCTACTGAAAAAAGAGTCAAGTTCGTGCGTGCATCGCCCGACTGCAGCCCTCTGCTGAGTGGAACGTTAACACTGTGACTACAGGCAGCAGGGCCTGCTGTCGCCAGTCGTGGCAACGTGCTCGCTGTCGACGGAATCCGCATGACTGGTCACAGTCGTTGATGACCGTCGTGGTAGTGGTCTGAGCACTGTTGGTCACGTCTGTGGGCTGCGATACTGTCACGGTGCTAGCACGAAGCTGATGCCACTGGGAAACTGAGGAACTTGAGGCTAATCTCGAGGGTGGTCCCATGATCAGTTACTCTGCAACTACCGGCCGATGCTCTATGACAGAGATATCTTTGGGGTAAGCCCTTCGTCACTCTGATTTGTAGGGTGTATGACTGATGAGAATATGTGCAGCGTACGCACGGTGCGCGGCTCTTGAATTTACGTCGCCACTGCTTCTGCATTCCCAGCTCGTCAGCTACGTCTCGACTTATCGGTAAGAAAGGCACACACTGCGCTTTTTCATGCCCACATCGTGCAAACCCAGCCTTGGCATGATACAGAACAAGTTCTCGTGAAAAAGTCTCAGTCTCACCGCCAAACTCACCCCTCAACCTCTGACAACTCAACGCCTCAGTGTACAATGTCCTTCAGCAATCTGCAAAGGATTTCAATCCACTATGACGAGGCCGTAGTGCAGAACATGATTGCCATGATCAAACATGCACCGTTTCCCTCGCGAGCCCCCATTGACGCGAAGGAGCCATGGACCCTTGGGATCGACTACGATTACCTACGAGAATTGAAGCATAAATTCGAGACCGATTGGCAATGGGCGAGGCTCGAGAGCGAAATCAACCGATTTGATAACCATCTCGTGGAGTATAGTACCTCAGAAGGAGATCAGCTTGAGCTGCACTTCATACACCAAAGGAGCAACAGGGCGGATGCGATCCCGTTGATCCTCCTCCATGGCTGGCCAGGTAAACATATCACCAGCTGCACTGCGCGCAATTCCTGAGTCAGAAGATCTACAGGCCTATTCGCTGACTTTCGCAAGGTCATCGAACCACTCGTGAACCCATCTAGTCCTGAGGTTCCCGCGTGAGAAATACCATCACTCCGTCCTTCATTCTAATCCTTACCGTTTTGAAGTTTCCATGTCGTCGTACCTTCTCTCCCAGGCTTTTTCAAGTCTACCCTGCCGCGGCGAGAGGGCTGGAACCTCTTCGACATTGCGAAGCTCTTCAATAGTCTCATGACAGACTTGCTCGGATACAAGGAATACGCAGGTCAAGGCGGCGATTGGGTACGTCAGTTTCATCTATGTCCGACAACGATAGTCTCGAACGTCTCTCCAGGGCTCGATGATCGCGCGCATCATGTCAAACAAGTACCCAGAATCGCTGACAGCAGTCCATTTCAATATGTTCATCGCAACACCCTCAGGAAACCTCTCCGAGCTCTCCGAGTCACAGTTACGATTGCTTCAACGCAGCAAACACATTGGCGAGACCGGGGCGGGGTACCGCAACATTCAGAAAACCAAGGTATGTCATCTCACCACGCGCGAGTCCTTAACTCATGGAAAAAATCCTAGCCGTTCACGATCGGCATCGCTATCGCATCCTCTCCGCTTGCTATCCTCACCTACATAGGCGAGAAATTCCACGACTGGTCTGACCCGGCGCGCGTCGACCCGCAGGATACTATCGACATTGCGGCGCTGTACTTTCTTAGCGGATCCTTCGCAACCTCAGTTGTGATCTATAGTCAGGCAAGCCCAACGACTCTTCTGCTGCGTCCTTTTGCTGACTGACAATGGTGTCAGACCCCCAAGGACGCACACAAAATCTACGACACCATAGATCTGCTGAATTTGCAAGTTAAATCCAAGGCGTTCGGGTTCTCGGCTTTTGTACGTATTGTACTAGCGCGTTGTCTTCCAAGTCTCTTTCCCTCACTCATCACCGATATCTCGCGACTTGTCTTTAGCCGTATGAGATTAGTGTGGGACTAAAGGATAGCATTGCACCATTCGGGAATCTTACATTTTATAAAGGTATGTCTTGGAAAACCCATCTCGGCGAAGCGATATACTCATTTCAATATAGAGCATCAAGGAGGAGGTCATTTCCCTGCGCTAGACAGCCCCAATGAACTCATTGGGGACCTCAGAGAGTTCTTTGGGAAGAAATTAGATTAGGCGACGGTTGAAACAATGTACATATCTGCTTGTAGTGTGAATGAATATGGTGGACTATTGGCCTTTGTTACTTGAATTACCACAACTAGTGGTAGTGGGGCTGGCATGCGGCGAATACTATTCCTATGCTCTATTTACTTCAACAAAACCCAGCAGAGAGATCAAGTGGCAAATTTGAATTCATTATCATTGACTTACATTCATGAGTAAACTGTTCATTCAGATGATTTGGCTTTGTCCAAGATAACCACCTGGATAGTAATATTATCACTGGTAACAATGTCACAATGAGCCTTGATTCAAGTACAGTCAACTCTCTTATGACCCATATCCCTCTGTGTACACAAAAAGGAATGGGTTATGGGAATTAAGGGTTGCAAGGGAAGTTCACATGCCAGACACAACATAGCAGCTAATAATTGTCTATCTTTAGTGTGTTCATTTGTTAAGCCATTTCTAAGGACAGTTATCAGAGATTGCAGGAGAGGCAATTGATTTTCACCAAAAGTTCTTATCATTATCAATGCTACATGAAGTGTTGGCTTGATCTCTGATTGAAAGTTACAAGTGTAGGGGATGACTTGGAAGGTCAACTAACTCTGGGAGTAAGTGTCTTGTTATTTCTCAGCTCTCTAGGAGCGGTATATATACATGTCTGTAACTAGATTATTAATGCTACAGTAATGTAAAATGAGTAAGGATTGGTAAGGATTGGTAATCATATCAGTAAGGATTGGTAATGCACAGTCCTGCTTGCTAATACTACTGATCAGAGAATGTAAGTGAGGACTGAGCATCCTACATAACTGAATGGTGCTGAATGAGCCTTTAGTAAGGTCAATACATTTGGTATATGAAATATGAGTCATGGAGAAGCCTCATGGGACTTCTGCTATTCAGTCATGGAAACTACTGGAACATGATGCAATAAGGTGCAAGTATTGCATTGTGTGTGGCCATAATGATGATGGAATCACATGCTATGTACTATCTGATCTTATCTATCTACATATTCAATCTACATCATTAATAGATCTGATCTCTGATGATCAGCAATACAAATTTGCTTTGACAGATTCTATCTTCATTTATTGGGAATTGTACCTGCACGCTGTGCCACTGTGCCAACTTTGAACAACCTTATTGTCACACATGCTCATAGTGTCGGGTATTGTGTAATTTATTTTCAAGTGGTTTTTGGCTCTTACAAAGGCAACAATTCTAGGACAAACATAAAACCAGTGTCCAAATCACATTAATAGACCTTGATACATCTCTTCTGTGGGTTCTGTGACCCTTGGAGGAGCTGGGGAATTGTCAAACAGTTTGATCACTTTCCATTGCGCCATCTCTTGCTGTGTTGCACGTGAGTCATAGGGCCCTGTTTCCCAATATTGGGGGTCTGTGCTCATTTTTCCCCTCACATATTTTTCCAAATCCACTAGATTACCCTGCCATCCCTCCAGAATTCTGACCGCCTCATAAACAGTTTCTGGCATTCTAACTTCTGGCCCATCCATTACCCGTTTGGTGAGATGAATTGGGTCATGTAGATGTAGATCAGAAAAGCTGGCTAAGCTCCGTCTCTCCAAGTTGATGGATTTGAAGGAGGTGGGATCATGGGAGGCTCTACCAGCACTGCAGGGAGTGGCAGACGTGTAGAATGCACCAGCAGCAGCAGCAGAAAAGAAAATGAAGGAGGTCGAGAACCGCATAATGGTGAAGGGAAACTTGGAGAGGGTTTGAAAAGACACCCAAATGGCTGGCTGTAAGAAAGGTTTGAGTACAAGGCAAGTGTGATGCAGACAACAATGTACTTACCAATGCTGAAGCAATGGACACCTAAGCAATTTTCTGATGGTTTGCAAGGACAATAAGATGGCTATCTGTAAGAAAAACTCAATACATTCACCCAATGCAAGTGGGATGTCACGGTGGACAATCATGTGCTTACCAATCAGTGTTGAAGCAATAAATGCCCTGCAATATTGAAAGGGGCTGGAAGGACAGTAATATGGCTAGCTGGAAGTACCATATTAGTACAATGGTCCAAGATGGGTGCAAGGCAGACAAAAATGCACTTACCGACCAGCGCTGAAGCAATGAAGGTCCAGGAGCAAAGGAGATGTGATGAGGGACGAGGATGGTGGCAAGGGACTGTATATATCTTGCAGTCCATGTGCAGTGCTGATGCCACAATCAGAAAATGTACAGGTTGGCATTGCGTTGGATGAGCTCCTGTACTACAAGTCTTGATGGTGGTGATGGAGCAAAAGTTAGTAGCTGTGTTGTCTGACATGATCAATCTTTTTGAAATTTCAATCTGTTTCAAGTTGTTTCTGCAGCTTGATGTGCACTACCATAATGTATGTGATCTTAGTCCGCAAGTTGTTGAACACTAAATGCAGAAATGAATGTCAACAACAAGGGGACATTACAATCTGCGCAATGAACTTGAAGCTCTAGTCTGTACCTATGTTATGTAGTACGTACTGCTTGGATCATTCCAGGTTACTTGAAATACCACAGAACATCAGTGTCGCTTGTTATCTCCACCACTAGCAATGCCAAGCAGCAACCTACAACAAAGTTCTGTTCGCTGAAACAAGACTGCAGTGCAAAACATGATCCGCGAAATAAAACTGTGCCATTGTCTTTGTTGTCAATGTGACTAGTTTGTGGCGGCCCTTAGGGGGTTCTTGGCAGAGAACTTCTCAATATAGACTGATTTAACATAGAAGAGGCGAGGAATTGAGATTGTCCAGTGTGGTTTGAAGGCTCTTTCGGTAATTAATGTACAGCTTGTCTTGGTTGTGTGTCAAGAATATTGGAAATCCCGTTCTTCGTTGACTACCAGACACAGCCTGGACAAAATACAACAATTCAATGATACAGCACGAACAAAACAAACGCAGCATTAATAACGGATAAGCAAGCAATGTTCATTAGCCAAAAAGCGAACAAGCGCACGCAATGATATGGACGATCGACAAGCAAGGGAGTCCACTGTAACGTCGATGACCCGTTATTCCGCAAGCTCAAAATAGCTGCGGAACATCGACTCGCTGCGCAGCTGAGAAGACGAAACGACAGAATGCACATGGAGGAACAGACGAGGGAACCGCCGCGTAAAGTACAACAAGAAACCCTCAGGCATGGTGCCGATCTGACGTTTCACGTTATCCGGTAGGTCTTGATAATGATGTTTCTGTGACAACACCGTCAGCCTCTAGGCTGCGCTGGCGATAGTTGGCAAAACAACAATCAACGTACCTTGTTGCGCAAAGCGCGCATCAAGTCCTGCACAGACTTCCCATCATATTTGCGGTACTTGCCCAGATTATCAATGAACCACTTGTCAAGCCGTGTGTTCCAGTCGTTGCCCACTACGCTGATTGCACCACGCTCGAGCTCGACCAGTAAGGGGTCTCGGGGGTCTCTGCACATGACCTCGAACCTGTCCGAGGCGTCTTGAAGGAAACCGAGACGTTTGCCCGGGTCCCAGAAGTAGGGGTGGAGGAGGCACGTTGATGTGTCTGGTCTGGTCGCGGCGAATGAGAAAATAAATACCTCTACCAAGCACAAAAGGAGGATAATCAACTCACCGCCGGGAAGCCTCTGGGTCCAGCATCTTTGTTATCAAATCTACAGCATCAGACCCCTCCTCCCCAAACCGCTCAAGACCATCCAAGCACTTGGCATTCTTGAGTATGTTGACGTCCCTTTCGTATCGGTCCCCGAACGGATGTCCACCATTAGTAAGAACGTAATAAAACAGACATCCCAACGCGAACACGTCCACGCTCTTTGTCAGCCGCGTCAACCGTCCCGTCGGCGTGCCCACGTCCGACCCGTAAGCACTACCCCTAAATGACTGCGAGTCTTCTCCACCAGAGCCATCGATCGTGACGTCGCCTCTGAGAATTTCTGGTGCCCGCCACCCGACCGTTCCCGCTGCCATCGCGCCGTGCGCAGTAGGGTAAAAGCTCGTCTGGTCGACTTCCAGCTTCTTGCACAATCCGAAATCCGAGATCAGCATGCGGTGCCCTGCACTCTCGCCCACCCCCTTCTTGGCGTGCGAGACAAGGATATTGGGCGGCTTGATATCACGGTGTATAATTTTAAGTGCGTGAAGGTGTCTGAGCCCGGCTGTAATCTGCCTCAATGCACGTTTCGGATCAAACGAGATAGAGATGTCGCGAAACTGGTCCGGTCGCTCGATGATGTCTGCCAACGACGCCGGGCAGAGCTCAAGGGCGATGTACAGGAAGTTGGCGTGGGCTTCTTGATAGTAGTAGCGGATGACGTTTGGATGGTCATCTGACTCTTGCAACACGCTTACTTCGTGCGAGGCAAGAGTAGGGTCGCTCAGAGTTGGCGCAGCGGCGCAGCTCGCAGTTCGCAGTTCGCAGCGCCGGCTATGGGACCGGTCCGAGGGGCGCTTACCGGATTAGGTAGTCACGGAGATGTAACGCAGACGAGCGCGACCGTAATCGATGCTTCTTTGACCTGCATTCCTCGATGCCCTACATCCCCTATTGCGCAGAGCTCACTTGAGCATATCTTCAAAGCATGCTGCTCCAAGATATCATCAATCCTTCCGATAGCCTTAAAGAAGCTCTCATGCAGCTTCAAATTGATGTTGGCATTCTTGCTAGCATCATGCAAGCATGCTATTTTTGTGCACGACCTCCTGTCATCAAGGTCCCAAACTTGCACCTTGCATGGGAGTACACTCAAAGCCCTCACATCCATGATCGCTTCCAGAACATGCTTCGTGTGTCTCCAGAGGGTTTTCAGACACTTCTGAACTTAATCGATGATCATCCTGTTTTCACCAACTAGTCAAACAATCTGCAGGCACCTGTCGAGCAGCAGCTAGCTATTACGCTTTATTGCTTAGGGCGGTATGGCAATGGAACATCGTTGGAGGATATTGCAAGAGTGGCAGGAATTTTGGAGGGTTCGGTACTGGCATATATGCAATGTTGCTGTTAAGACTGTCTATTGTCAAGAGACAAATTGTCAAGTCAGAACCCCTTGGTGTAGCTACACACAAGGTTGAATGATGGTCTAGGCTGTGTGGTCGCTGTCAAGCACAGTGGCAGACAGATGATGGATTGATAGAAGGAATATTGATACAAAGTGGATAGACTGAGGTTCTAACCCCATGTCTAGCGGCTGTTTATACATGTTGACCTAATTACTTTTGGACCAGTCCAAAGTAGTGGTAGCAAATCAGAGGAATAGAAAAGAAGAACAATACACAGAGAACAATAGCTACTTTGGAAAACCAATGGGAGAAAAGACCGTCAAGGCGCAGAAACCAGGGACAATAGAAAGGGGAACCATGAGGCAAAGATCAATGGAGAAGGGGTTGAACCCAAAACAGGGGATAGACGGGGTTGGACCCAAAACAGGGGATAGATGGGTTTGACCCGATGGAATGGTAACAGAGGTGTGGAAAGGCCAAGGGTTGAACCAAGGCAACGGTAACCAATCGGAGTTAGGTCCAAGATTTGAATGGACACAAAGAAATAACCAATGACATAATAGTCCGTATTGAACGGAGGCGATGTGGATCAGGGAATGAGGGAGGAAGGACAAGTTGGATCATCAAGGCAAATGTAAAGAAGATAACTAGTTATCAGGATAATCAAAGAAGTGAAGAAAAATAATAGGGTGTGAAGACTGTTGTTAACAGTTGCTTTGAGGCCATTGATTCTCTTCATGATCTCTTTGTGCAAAGGCTGACACCTAGCGAGAAGGAGAAGGAGAAGAAGTGGATGGATGAGCACTTAGGCTTTCGCGGAACCTGGCGTAATGGTTGGGCAATGTATGATGGCACAATCGTAGTTCTCAGCTCAAAGCCAGCTCAGAACATCGATGTGTACTACACTTGGAAGTGTAATTACAGACTAAATGTTTGTGTTATATCATAGTAATATTCAGCATTTTCATTTGTGTTTCTTCAGGATGGAAACATTCCAAGTTCATTGTGAATTGTGGATTACTCGCACGGTCTCGTTGGTTCAGCACACAATGCAAGCGCCTTTGAGCATACTGCAGCTGCAAAGTACCCAGACTGGTTCTTTGAAGAAGGCAAGTTTGCTTGGACTGACTCAGCATATTCCTACAATGAGAGGACAATTCCAGTTCACAAGAAACCTGCATCTCTTCATCCACTCAACAAGCTTTTTGACACCATTGTCGCAGGCTTTTGTGTCTGGTCAGAGCACTGCATGGGTGCTCTGAAAGGTTGCTGGCAGTGCTTGAGAGGTCTTTGAGCCCCAATTTGCAACAACCACAAGCATTTGCAAGCTTGCCGCTGGATCACAATTACAATCATTCTACATAATCTTTGCATCGACATTGAAGGCGGCAAATACATAGATAGGTTTATTGGTGTGCTTGCAGGACAAGAAGAAGTGGCATATGTTGGAGAGGTTCAAGAAGCATTAAATCTTGCAGAAAACAACAACAAATGACAGCAGTTAGTTGACAAGCTTGTAGCTTTCATAGCATGATAATAGATCAAAGTTTGGGTATTTGAAATATCTACATCTGAATTATATGACCTGTTGGGTATACTATACGCAATATGCTTGTACATCAAGCTCAACCTACTCATCATCAGATGGAAGCTGTGCCTTCTCTGCAAGCTTCAACA